>JAXIVH010000004.1:11565970-11568470 GCA_036785325.1 Urophycis tenuis | reverse complement strand
GGGACCGGAGCGTCTCCTCCTGGCAGTGGGTCCTCTGGCGCAGCTCAGACAGCTCCACCAGGGCACAGTGGAGCCCCTCGCGCAGCCGCACCACCAGGCCCTGCAGCTGCAGCATGGAGACAACAGGGGCTACTTCACCAGACCGGAGGCTCGGGAGACGTATGGAATGACGTCTGAGCGTCTGGACTGCAGTGGTGTGACCAAACTCCAAACACCGAATTACGCTTGATGTGAAGATCCAGGAGGCCCCGTGGACACGCTCAGCAGACTGGTGACTATACAAAGACCGAGCCACGCTGTCTCTCTTTCTGTCTGTCTGTCTGTCTGTCTGTCTGTCTGTCTGTCTCTCTCTCTCGCTCTCATTCTCTCTCTCTCTTTCTCTCTCTCTCTCTCTCTCTCTCTCTCTCTCTCTCTCTCCTCTCTCTCTCTCTCTCTCTCTCTCTCTCTCTCTCTCTCTCTCTCTCTATCTCTGTCATGTGAAAGCCATCAGGCACAGCTTCACATCTTCACAAAACTGAATAGAAGGTCTGTCCTGTCTGCTTGGATTCTCTTTTTATCCATCCTGATGATCTCTCTCTCTATCTATCTCTCTCTCTCTCTCTCTCTCTCTCTCTCTCTCTCTCTCTCTCTCTCTCTCTCTCTCTCTCTCTCAGTTCAATTCAATGGAGCTTTACTGACACGAAAAGACAAGTCATCTTATACTGCAAAAAGTATACATAAAAAAGTGATTGTTTACAAGAAACCAGATGCAACATGACAACATGGAGTAAAAGGAGTAAGGGAAGGTAGAGTCAGGGTTCACAGCCTGGTGTGTGCGCTGGTTTCTCTTCTTCTCTGACACGGTGGGCTGTGTTCTCTGTGAGGGCTGTCCTCAGGCCTTGACGAAATAGGATCAATTGCTCTCTTTTTTTATTAAAAGGTTAAGGGACTTAATGAGCCCCTGAGCCATTGGGGGAGTTCAGTGCTCTCTGAGAGCCTCTTACACATTTCAACTTGCAATGTTTGGTTTTGGTGCCATTTATCACATTCCTGAGAGGACCCCCACACCTGCCGCACAGCCGATCACACCACAATCCACGATCGAAGTGCTTCGATTATGGATGTGGATATTGTGAGCCACATTAGAATAGTATAAAATAATAATAATAATAATAATAATAATAATAATAATAATAATAATAATAATAATAATAATAATAATAATAATAGTATATCTTATTAGATTTTTTATGGCATAAAAAAACATTTGATTTCTGTGTGGGTGACTCCTCTACTCGGAGTCTCCAGTAAAACCACATCTAACTGGTGATGTCTAGGATCCTGTGTTTATCAAACCAGACCCTCAGACCCCGAACAATCTAACAACGCATAAACTATTTAGACATTTGGAAAATAAGTCAATAATAAGACTGTTGAAAGGTGGTAGCATGTCTCTCTCATATAGGTTTCATATCTAAATCTGGTCAAATAAAGAGACATTCTTGACACCAAAAATGCACATTTATGTGCATTTATGTTTTTTTAAACAGAGACCATGGTTTTGCATTTTTTTCAAGTGAGGATAACAAAATACTAAATCTAATTTAACATTATAAAATAAACATATCTGTGGTCACTGTAGTCTGTAGTAGTACTGTAGTAGACCTCTGATTGGAGGGCAGTATCACATGTTACTGTAACCTTAGTTACCAACCAGACCTGCCACCCTCTCACCCACCCACACTCTAACCCCTACCTGCTCCTTAATGACCTGTCTCTGTACTGTCTAACCCCTAGCTGCTCCTTAATGACCTGTCTCTGTACTGTCTAACCCCTACCTGCCCTTTCATGACCTCTCTGTATTGTTACCTTGATTATCTCTAATGTGGAGTCCTCATCCTCTTCCTCCAGCTCATCTAGATGACAGGAGAACTCCAGGCTCTCTGAAACACACACACACACACACACACATACACACACACACACACACACACACACACACACACACACACACACACACACACACACACACACACAGGCACACACACACACACACACACACACACACACACACACACACACACACACCCCTTGTCAGCCATATAGTAAGTTACTTGGTTTGTTAGTTTAGCTAATAACATGAATCATCCCAAAGCAAATCGATTACATCAACTATAAATCACTGAGGACGTCACCAATTACATCACTGATGACATCACTGATAGAAGCCTATTTCCGTCATTCAGGCGGTCAGAGAGAGCAGTTAACCCGAGTGATAGCAGCTGCTGTCGGCTCTCGCTGAAGGCAGACACTGGGTCATTGTCTGCGCAGAGAGCGTCAGGGACTTTGACATCATCCAATGTCATTGCAAATGTCAGCAAGTCATATTTTAACATTATGTTTTACTGACGAACAGAGACCTACGTCCGAGGAAGAAAGACTCCCAAGCCCTTTAAATACGTCCGTAGCCCTTAATGATACATCCCTAGCCCTTTAAATACATCCCTAGCCCTTAACGCTG
>JAXIVH010000004.1:11541195-11565770 GCA_036785325.1 Urophycis tenuis | reverse complement strand
CTCTTGTTAAAGTCAGCTTCTCCTGGACCCCATCTGCATATCAGGGACCCCCATTCTGGGAACCAGACGAGCCTCAGCCCTAGTGCCATCAGCTGTTATGTATGAAGAAGAGACAATTCATACCCAGGAACTGGGGACATCTGGGAAACCTTTCAAAAGCTACAATGTAGATAACAGATTTACATTTGAGCTTTGAATGCAATATCAATGTAAATCACTTATAGCAAAAGTTAAAAAGTGTATGTATATATATACACCTTTTAACTTTAACTTATTATTATTATTATTATTATTATTATTATTATTATTATTATTGCTATTGTTATTATCACATGCGTATCAACCCATTGTGCGCATGTCGGTAACTCCGATGTCTGTGACCAAAACCATCAAAACAAGACGCTGTTTCCGGACGGTCACGTGGCTTTGCTCGTCATATTGGAGCTGAGCTCAGCAGGTCTCAGCTGATCGGTCTTGGTCTGTTGTAGTCGGTGCTCAGTATTCTGTCCTGCTGTGATGCCAACATAACATCTGCTGGACGTGATCCCTGTGCGTGATGGCCCAGTACGTTTCCGATACCGAGGAGGAAGAGCTCGAAGGACTGCTGCAGACCCGGGGGAGGAGCGAGAAGGTTGAGCGAGGTGAGCGACCCCTTGACTGGCCTTTAATCATCACATCAAATCATGCACATAATATCACATGATATCACATCATCTAAAGTGCATGAACACAGTCAGTCATGAGCCGGCGGAGCAATTTTCCTTCCGTAAACGTACATGTTGTGATGTGACGTAGTACCGTGAGTCTGTCTGGTCACTTCCTCATCACGTGACACGTGATGGTGAGTTCATCATTAATGATATCTG
Source organism: Urophycis tenuis (assembly GCA_036785325.1). Classification (NCBI taxonomy): domain Eukaryota; kingdom Metazoa; phylum Chordata; class Actinopteri; order Gadiformes; family Phycidae; genus Urophycis; species Urophycis tenuis. Next base: position 11,564,904 of record JAXIVH010000004.1, on the reverse strand, counting down.
TTCTGTTCTGTCCTCATAAACTGTTCGTTTATGAGAACTGAACGAGGACCCTGTACTGTGGGGGTGGTCAGGGGGCCCACAGTACAGACTCTGGTAAAGAACCAGTACAGCTCACCTATTGCTTTGAACCCATTCGTGTCTTCACAAACCTCCAACCAAACAAATAATAACTTTACATACGTCACTGCACAAGAGCATCATTGAACACAGACACACACCAAAACAACACTATATGAACGATAGAATATAATAATGATGATAATAATAAAATCCAGCCATATCCTTTGCATGTGTAGGTTCTGCTGAGGCGTGTGACCGTGTGTCCTCACTGCATCCTGCATGCTTTGCAATATTAGGCTGTAGTTTGTTTATTTAGTGACACGTCACTAACAAATCTTAACGAGGGTTAGGGCTAGCTCTAGTGTTAGGACTAGCTCTAGGATTAGGACTAGCTCTAGGGTTAGGACAAGCTCTACGGTTAGCTCTAGTATTAGGACTAGCTCAAGGGTTAGGGCTAGCTCTAAGGCTAGCTCTAAGACTTGCTCTAGGGTTAGGACTAGCTCTAAGGCTAGCTCTAAGACTTGCTCTAGGGTTAGGACTAGCTCTAAGGCTAGCTCTAAGACTTGCTCTAGGGTTAGGACTAGCTCTAAGGCTAGCTCTAAGACTTACACTAGGGTTAGGACTAGCTCTAGTGTTAGGGCTAGCTCTAAGGCTAGCTCTAAGACTTGCTCTAGGGTAAGGACTAGCTCTAGGGGTAGGGCTAGCTCTAGGATTAGGACTAGCTCTAGGGTTGGGGTTTCACATGGTCGCTGAAGCCTCTCGCTCCCTCAGCTCCGGCGTGCTGCTCGGCGCGCTACGGCCTGGCGTTGGTCTCCTGCTATGGCTTCTTCGTGGTGTACGCGCTGCGGGTCAACCTCAGCGTGGCCATGGTGGACATGCTCAACTCCACCGACCAGGTCAACCACAGCGCCTCGGTGTGCCGGCCCAGCCAGCCCAGGGTCCGACACAACCACACGGTACGTCAGGAGGCCCCGCGGGGGGCGGTTGGTAGCCCTGAGTGACACTGGGCCCCCCCTGGGCCATGCCCGTCTGACGTGCGTTGTGGTCCCCAGGCCAGCGTGTACAACTGGGACTCGGAGAGTCAGGGCTGGATCCTGGGCTCCTTCTTCTACGGCTACATCTTCACGCAGATCCCCGGGGGCTACCTGGCTAGCCGCTACGGCGCCAAGTGGCTGATGGGACTTGGGATTCTGGGTACCGTCATCTTTACGCTGCTGACACCTGTGGCTGCAGACCTGGGCGCTGGCTATCTGATCGCAGTACGCGTTCTGGAAGGAATTGGAGAGGTAGGAGTACTGTAATATATCACTGAGACCTACAGTAGTACTGTGATACATCACTGAGACCTACAGTAGTACTGTGATACATCACTGAGACCTACAGTAGTACCTTAACATATCACTGAGACCTACAGTAGTACCGTAACATATCATTGAGACCTAGTACCTTAACATATCACTGAGACCTACAGTAGTACTGTAATATATCACTGAGACCTACAGTAGTATTGTGATACATCACTGAGACCTACAGTAGTATTGTGATACATCACTGAGACCTACAGTAGTACTGTGATACATCACTGAGACCTACAGTAGTACCATAACATATCACTGAGACCTACAGTAGTACTGTAACATATCACTGAGACCTACAGTAGTACTGTAACATATCACTGAGACCTACAGTAGTACCTTAACATATCACTGAGACCTACTGAGTACTGTAACATATCACTGAGACCTACAGTAGTACTGTAACATAACATTGAGACCTACAGTAGTACTGTAACATAACATTGAGACCTACATTAGTACCATAGCATATCACTGAGACCTACAGTAGTACTGTAACATATCACTGAGACCTACAGTAGTACCGTAACATATCACTGAGACCTACAGTAGTACTGTGATATATCAAAGGTGTGTGCGTGTGCGTGCGTGCGTGTTTGCGTGTGTGTGCGTGTGCGTGCGTGCGTGCGTGCGTGTGTGTGTGTGTGTGTGTCAGGGTGTTTCCTATCCTTCTATGTACGCTATGTGGGCTGCCTGGGCCCCGCCCCTGGAGAGGAGCAGACTGCTGACCATATCCTTCACTGGTAACACACAGACACACACACACACACACACACACACAGGCAGGATCTCCAAGTCTCACTCTCCAATCCACCTACTCTTCTACTGTTCTCTCTCACTCACTCACTCACTCACTCACTCACTCACTCACGCACGCACGCACGCACGCACGCACGCACGCACGCACGCACGCACGCACGCACGCACGCACGCACGCACGCACGCACGCACGCACGCACGCACGCACGCACGCACGCACGCACGCACGCACGCACGCACGCACGCACGCACGCACTCACTCACTCACTCACAGGGCTGTATTTCTCCAGCCGTAGTTCTAAAGTGATGTGTGTTGTGCAGGATCCCAGCTGGGCACTGTGATCGCCCTCCCACTGTCCGGAGAGATCTGCTACTACCTGGACTGGACCTGGATTTTCTACATCTTCGGTACGACAAACACAACATGCCACATTACAGAACCGTGTGTGTGTGTGTGTGTGTGTGTGTGTGTGTGTGTGTGTGTGTGTGTGTGTGTGTGTGTGTGTGTGTGTGTGTGTGTGTGTGTGTGTGTGTGTGTGTGTGTGTGTGTGTGTGTGTGTGTGTGTGTGTGTGTGTGTGTGTGTGTGTGTGTGTGTGTGTGTGTGTGTGTGTGTGTGTGTGTGTGTGTGTGTGTGTGTGTGGCAGAGAAACCTTGCTGAAACCTTGCTGTTTTCTACTGGGGTGTTCATACAGTACAGGGAACACGGTTTACAACGAGCACTGTTGGAATGTGTTGTGTGATGTATAGAAATGTAGACTCATAAATCACTCACATATCTCACATACAAACCCATATGTACATGTCCGTGTGTGTGTAGGTATGGTGGGCCTGGTGTGGTTCATCTTGTGGTCTCTGCTGGTCTTCAACAGTCCTGATGAGCATCCCAGGATCTCAGAGAGAGAGAGGCTGTACATCTGCAGTTCACTGGAGAGCGAGGTGCCAGTGTTCCTGCATCACTAGTTACTCTCTGTCCGACCTCTCTGTCTCTCTTTGGGATACCTGCGTATTGGTTGTCCTGTGGTTATGATGGTCTCCTGGTTCTGACGGTCTCCTGGTTCTGATGGTCTTGTGGTTCTTATGGTCTCCTGGTTCTGATGGTCTTGTGGTTCTTATGGTCTCCTGGTTCTGACGGTCTGCAGGTGTCCAGAGAGCTGGGTCCTGTTCCATGGCGCTCCATTGTGACATGCAGACCCCTTTGGGCCATTGTGGTGGCCCACTTCTCCTACAACTGGACCTTCTACACCCTCCTCACCCTGCTGCCCACCTACATGAACGACGTACTGGGCTTCAGCATCCAGCAGGTCAATCTCTGATCTGCTCACCACTGTCTCACCTGACCTCACCTGGTCTGGTCTGGCCTTACCTGGTCTACCTGACCTCACCTGGTGTCACCTGAACAATGAGGTGGTCATGTGACTGGTCATGTGACTGTGTGCTGCAGAACGGCATGCTCTCTGCGCTGCCCTACCTGGGGTCTGGGCTCATGGCGGTGCTGGGGGGGCAGCTGGCCGACTACCTGATGGAGGCCTGCCAGTACCGCACCGTGGTGGTCCGGAAAGCCTTTTCCCTCATTGGTGAGACACGCACGCACACGCACACGCACACGCACACACAGGTGTCATCAGCAGGTCTCGTAAAAGAACGCTGTGTATGGTAATCACAGTGGGAGGGAACTCTTGACCCCTCAGAGGACTCAGCTGGACCTGTGCTGTGTATACTGTACATCACTCTGAGGACTGCTAACCACGCGGCTGTGTAGACTGTACTGTATACTGTACATCACTCTGAGGACTGCTAACCACGAGCCTGTGCAGACTGTACTGTATACTGTACGTCACTCTGAGGACTGCTAACCACGAGGCTGTGTAGACTGTACCGTATACTGTACATCACTCTGAGGACTGCTAACCACGGCGCTGATGACCTGCAGGGATGATTGGCCCGGCCGTGTTCCTCGTGGCTGCTGGATACACGGGCTGTAACTACGTCCTGGCGGTGGTCTTCCTGACCCTCTCCTCGTCCCTGGGGGGCCTGTCAGCCTCGGGCTTCAACATCAACCACCTGGACATAGCCCCCTCGTAGGCCTCACTCACTCACTCACTCACTCACTCAGTCAGTCACTCAGTCACTCACTCACTCACTCACTCACTCACTCACTCACTCAGTCCTCACTCCCTGATGTAGCTTCCCATTAGTAGTACTGTAGTAGTACTAGTAGTGTGTACCAGTAGTAATGTGTACTGTACTAGTGGCAGTGTGTAGTAGTACTGGTAGCAGTGTGTACTAGTAGTAGTACTAGTGGCAGTGTGTAGTATTACTAGTAGCAGTGTGTAGTAGTAGTAGTAGTAGTGCTAGTGGCAGTGTGTACTAGTAGTAGTGCTAGTGGCAGTGTGTACTACTAGTGGGTACTAGTGGCAGTGTGTAGTACTACTACTCCACAGCTGTTGTCTCTCTCGTCTCTCAGCTATGCTGGCATCCTGCTCGGAATCACCAACACATTCGCCACCATCCCTGGGATGGTGAGTCCTGTCATCGCCCGGGCCCTGACCAGGAATGTAAGAGACCCACGTGGTACCGACCTACCACACACACACACACACACACACACACACACACACACACACACACACACACACACACACACACACACACACACACACACACACACACACACACACACACACACACACACAGCGTCACTCACAGTGTGTGTGTGTGTGCTTCCAGAACTCCATGGAGGAATGGCAGACCGTGTTCTACATCTCAGCCGCCATCAACCTCCTGGGCGCCGCCTTCTACACGCTGTTTGGCCGAGGAACCGTGCAACCCTGGGCCGTCCCCAAGCCCCGCTCCTTGCTGGACTGACCAATGGCAGCCCAGCTTTGGTTCCGCCACGCTGCTTTACCGCGGCTGACCAGCAGGTGGCTCATGGTTCTCAAGATTAGCCCAGACAGCTTAGTAGCTACTTAACTTGGTAACTAGTTAAATTAGTAACTAGTTAACAGTATTTGAAACATTCTTACATGCAAGGTGTAAAACAGCTTTACGCACTTCAAAGGGAACCATAATAATCGTGACTCTAATCACATTGGAGCATACCAATTAGCAGCTTTGAGCTTAGCTGATTGGTCATCTAGTTGTCTGGTGGTGATGCAGGCCCTGGCGCGTGAATCACTAGTTGAGATACAAAATGGCTGCTTGGTACACCGACACTAGGGAGCGGAAGCCTTTTACAAGTTTGATGCCTTTTCTATGTATTTATCGCAGGTCAGGCTGAACTCCTGAGTCGTATGCTAAAACAGGTCAGAGGTCAAAACACGACCCCGAGCGTTAAAGACCCTGTAGGCTGGGGGTGACTCTCTGGAGTGTCTCTCTACCTCTCTACCTCTCTGTTTGTGGCCTGTTCTCACCTGGCAGTAACACACGTGGTCCATCACTAGTGGGCAGCTTCTAGTACACCCTGCTGTTAATGCCCCTATCCACATGGGGTCACCGGGACCCCTTGGGATCAGATCTTAAGTTCATACAATCATACAAACATGCAATGCCGTTTTTACCCAGCGGGAGGCAGCACCTCCAGATGGGCCGCCGAAGCACTAACCTGGGTCTTCAGTCTCTTCAAAACACATCACCCGCTATGGTGGACCCACTTGTCATTAATCTCGGGGCCGTCTTGAGGCGTGAATGAAGCAAGCTCACGTCATTTGACGGTTTTGATTTGCCTTAATATGACAGCGTTTATTTCGTATGAATCCACTTGATCAGTCCACGCTGCTAAGGAACGTGGCCCCACGCGACCCAGAACACGTCCCCATGTGGACCTTAATGCGTCCTGGGAGCACCGCCCTTGGACCGGGAGCTGTCCCCTTGTGGTCGGATCACACTGAGGAACGTGGATGCCAGGTGTTGCCATGGCTGGTCTCTCTCTGTCTCTGTCTCAGATTTTAAAAACGGTTAAAAAGGGAATCTGGTCTGGTTTTCTGTTTGCGTGGAGTCTCGTTCTGTTGAATGTAAGGGCCAACATTTGATACAGATGCTCTGGATATTGTATCGTAATTAAGCTATTGACATGTTTTCATTAATTACTTTGAAATATGTATTTATACGATTTTCACTTTTACGTTGCCAATCACGCAGCCATGTAGCATATTGTAACTTACCGTCACAAGGGAAAGTCTCGGTATTGTTTTAAGACGATCGTAATCTATTACAGCGCCCAGTGGCCTTTCAATATGAAGCTAGAAAATGTAATTCCACGCGAGGAATTTCTTGTGCATAAGAATGCCCTTAATCATTGAGATAAATTAAGTTGAGGTGGGGATCGAATCACCAACCCTCCGGTTGAGGAACCCACGCCCCATCCACTGAGCTATGCCCCCCAGTTACCAGCTATGAAGCAAGTAGCGGAGTCAAACGTTTAACAAATAGGCTCAATTTTATCTCAATTTTCTCAATTTTGTCTATGGGAGTTTTTTGTGCATTTTTAATCCCAAATGTCTCAAAAAGTATAAAGTTTACAAAAAAAGAAAAAGTGGATTATATCTCGAGGTTCAATCGTTTAGCCTCCATTAATTGCAGAAAGTTGGTGTGAAGAGGAATAATGTGACGAAAACCGATATCTAGATTATGCATTCCTATGCACAATAATAATGAAGAGGAGCGCCAACAGGAGGAGCCACGAGGGGTCAACACCTTATATACAGTCTATGGTCAACACGCGCTCCGCAGGTGAGCGCACCTGGCGGCGTGGCGCGTCACGTGGGCTCCTGTCTTCTACACGTTTTAGTTGACATGAAGGTTGGTTTGACAACAGGAGACCAAGAGACTTGAATCCATAACGTGTTTAATTGTTAATGTTCGCACAACCTTTTTTAGTTAATGGCCTTATTTAGTTAAATGAACAAGAGATTCTTCAATTCCTGTTGTTTTTGTGTGTTTTGTATTTCATTGTTTCCTTAATAAATCAAATAATGGCTTATATACGATAGTGTCCAGTTATTAGTCTTCCATATGAGTTGTTTAAATTATTATGAGACTAGTACCGTAAAACGCGTCTTTATTTAGTCGTACCGGAGCTTCCCGGGGCCCCTGTCCGCAGGGTCACACACCTGTAAGGTGGGCCTCCTTGATCCGTTATACGGGACCTCGCCCGGACTGTGTCCTGCATCCAGTGGGAACGCCGGGACAAAGTTAGTCCACACCTCCAACCACCGACGCTCCCAGCATGTGATGCTGGAGACGCGTCGCGGGTGCGCGCACATTACGCAACTTGTGGCCGTTTGCGCGACGAACGATCACCGCTCCGGTGCTGAGGACAGCGACGCGACGCTCAGGTAAACCCTCTCTGATGGTAATATACACCACATTTCTTGGTTTGGATGCATTATTAAGATGTTAAATCAAAAATTATTTATTTATGTGAATGATGTGATGCGAATTGAATACTTTATACTCAACTGCGTCACGAGTGTAAATTTATTAAAAAGGGGGGCATTACGCATCTGAGTGGATGATAATATGGCGCCGACAGCAGAAGCTGAGCGCTTCGTCAAGTCGTCACGTTGGATCTCAATAGGCACTGTCCGCGTTGGAGCCATCCACAGAGACATTAAGACAGCGATTGAAGTCGTCCCTGTTGTGTTGTTTCTTCATCCACCTGATCAACAGGACTCGTGTTGCCAGGAGGATGTAATTACAAACACCCCCCGCAGAGCGCTGAGCACCGCAGCTCCAGACCTCTGCTTTGCATGAGCCATTTGTTTACCGCGACCTCGTGCAACTTAACTCATAATCACAGGCGCAGTGTGTTCTGTGCGCGTGCATGCGCGTGCGTCTGCTGTGACCTATCCGTGTCCTGGATCAGACTTATGTCTGGCATCTCATAATAAGAGGATGACTTGGAGTGCATGTCATCATGTCTGTGATGAAGTGGCTCAAACTTCCCACCCATGGGAGTGGGACAACTCCATCCAGACCTTCGACCACCTGGAGCAACCTGCATGCTCTGCCCCATTTGGTCCCATCTCCAATTTTAGGACAGGCTAGTACCGTTAGGGCTAGGTGCTGAAGCCTGGGCTAGGCCTATGGTTGGGTGATTAAGTTATTGTTATGGTTAGGGTTAGGTGATGTAGCTAGTAACCAGGTGCTGATCCACTGAGAGGTTGCCACAGCACTCCGACACTGCAGGGAGGCTGTCCCTGGTCGTCATGACGCTGGTCTCTTGAGGGGTAAGACAGCAGCTGGTTCACTCCTGGTCTGGTTCTGTGTGGTTATGGTCTGGTCTGGTCTGATCTTGCTCTGGTCTGGTTCTGGAATGGCTCTGGTCTTGCTCTTGTCATGTTCTGGTTCTGTGGGGTGGTTCTGGTTTTGGTTCTATGTGGTTCTGGTCCGGTTCTTGTACCCAGTATGGCTGCTTCCGTGGGACTGTCTTGGCAGATCTGACGGATCCCAAACCGGTTGATCTGCCTGTGTTCCTCTGCAGGCCTACATTGAGTTCAGAGTTCAGAGGTCATGGGGAAGGACAAGCAGCACATCAACATAGTTGTGATCGGTCATGTGGACTCGGGGAAGTCCACCACCACGGGACACCTCATCTACAAGTGCGGGGGCATCGACAAGAGAACCATCGAGAAGTTTGAGAAGGAGGCGGCTGAGGTGAGCCCCCCCCGGGGATTGTTGCTATGGTTTCAGCAGCCGCACCCCCCGCTACTTATCACCTTCTCACCGCAGATGCTCTTCTGATGTGTTCCTCCCGAGGTTTTTGTTTGCCTGTCCACATTTGCACAGATCACCTGTTGGCAACGTCTGCAGCTGAGTGATTATCTGAGTGATGTTGTCAACTGAAAAGAAAAGCACAACCATGAAGTATTGAGTGTGTGTCTCCTGCAGATGGGGAAGGGCTCCTTCAAGTACGCCTGGGTGCTGGACAAGCTGAAGGCAGAGCGAGAGCGCGGCATCACCATCGACATCTCCCTCTGGAAGTTCGAGACCAGCCGCTACTACGTGACCATCATCGACGCGCCGGGACACCGAGACTTCATCAAGAACATGATCACCGGCACCTCGCAGGTGAGCAGCCGCCTGGTGCACCGGCACCACCCTGGTGAGCAGGTGTACCGGCGCCACCCTGGTGAGCAGGTGCACCGACGCCACACTGGTGAGCAGGTGCACCGACGCCACCCTGGTGAGCAGTCGCCTGGTGCACCAACACCACACTGGTGAGCAGGTGCACCGACGCCACCCTGGTGAGCAGCTGCACCGACACCACACTGGTGAGCAGGTGCACCGACGCCACCCTGGTGAGCAGGTGCACTGACGCCACACTGCCTGGTGAGCTGAGCGTCTGAGCTGTTAAGATGGATGTCCCGGCCCATAGCATGGTCTCATCGTTATGTTTGTTGGTTGATGCAGATGTCTTTTTGTGTACGAATTTGACTTAACTTTTGAAGAATACCTGTTAACCTGTCTCTTAACCTCTGAGCAAGCTTAACCTTAAGCTCACGATAGTGAACATGCATGCCACCGCATGCACATAACGGAGAGAGCTAGTGTGATGGGCCAAAGCTCACCAGTCTGGCCGTGTCGCTAGGCGGACTGCGCGGTGCTGATCGTGGCCGCCGGCGTTGGAGAGTTCGAGGCGGGGATCTCGAAGAACGGGCAGACCCGCGAGCACGCCCTGCTGGCCTACACCCTGGGGGTCAAGCAGCTCATCGTGGGCGTCAACAAAATGGACTCCACGGAGCCCAACTACAGCCAGAAGAGGTACGAGGAGATCGTGAAGGAGGTGAGCACCTACATCAAGAAGATCGGCTACAACCCTGACACGGTGGCCTTCGTGCCCATCTCCGGCTGGAATGGAGACAACATGCTGGAGGCCAGCCCCAATGTGAGTCCTCACTGCCGTCATGCTCAGTATGAACCACGCTCCTGATACAAAACACCTAAAACATCGATGATCCTCCTACTAACAAAGTAACCAATGCTATAAAACCAAGGTGGTTGTCATACTCAATATATAAATATATTGACTATATTGACAGTCATTCATAACCCTATACTAAGACACATTCATAACACTATACTAAGATACATTCATAACATTTACTAAGACACATTCATAACACTATACTAAGATACATTCATAACATTATACTAAGACACATTCATAACACTATACTAAGATACATTCATAACATTATACTAAGACACATTCATAACACTTTACTAAGACACATTCATAACACTATACTAAGATACATTCATAACATTATACTAAGACACATTCATAACACTATACTAAGATACATTCATAACATTATACTAAGACACATTCATAACACTTTACTAAGACACATTCATAACACTATACTGAGACACATTCATAACACTATACTGAGACCCACCAATGGCCAAGGATGGCAGAATGCTACAACGTTGAGAAGCACATTGCAGAGTGCTGTAGTTGGGCAGTGGGTGAAGCTTATGGTGCTGCTGGCAGATAAGCTGGTTCAAAGGGTGGAAGATCACCCGCAAGGAGGGGTCTGCCTCTGGGGTCACCCTGCTGGAGGCCCTGGACGCCATCCAGACCCCCAGCCGGCCCACGGACAAGCCCCTCCGCCTGCCCCTGCAGGACGTCTACAAGATCGGAGGTGAGGACGCGTCTGGGGTCCAGGTTTGAATGACCCCTGAGCTGGGATTCAAACCGGCGTTGGGTACCGTCTGTCGCTCAAAGGTTCAGTACACGTGTTGCTGACAGTATTTGAACCACACTTACTATTACAGTATTACTGCATCATTGTCACATCTCACGTGGAGTGTCGGACTTCACCACTGGGTGGCCTGGTGATGTCATTTCCTCTCTGCTTCAGGGATCGGAACGGTGCCGGTGGGCCGCGTGGAGACGGGCATGCTGAAGCCCGGCATGGTGGTGACCTTTGCCCCCGTCAACGTGACCACGGAGGTGAAGTCGGTGGAGATGCACCACGAGGCCCTCACCGAGGCGTTCCCGGGGGACAACGTGGGCTTCAACATCAAGAACGTGTCGGTCAAGGACATTCGCCGTGGCAACGTGGCCGGGGACAGCAAGAACGACCCGCCCCAGGAAGCGGCCATTTTCACTGCTCAGGTTAGCCTACCTACAAGCTGTTCCTCTGGTATGCGTTAGCCTACTTACAAGCTGTTCCTCTGGTATGTGTTAGCCTACCTGCAAGATGTTCCTCAGGTATGTGTTAGCCTACCTACAAGCTGTTCATCTGGTATGTTAGCCTACCTACAAGCTGTTCCTCTGGTATGTGTTAGCCTACCTGCAAGCTGTTCCTCAGGTATGCGTTAGCCTACCTACAAGTTGTTCCTCTGGTATGTGTTTGCCTACCTGCAAGCTGTTCCTCAGGTATGCGTTAGCCTACCTACAAGTTGTTCCTTCTGGTAAACCTTAGCCTACCTACAAGCTGTTCCTCAGGTATGCGTTAGCCTACCTACAAGGTGTTCCTCAGGTAAACGTTAGCCTACCTACAAGCTGTTCCTACATGTAAACTAAAGTCACATATGGTTCCTTCAGGTAGAGGTTAGCCGACCCTCAAGTTGTTCTCTTCAGGTAGGCGTTATGTGTGTGTGTATATACAGTATACAGGAGCGTAATTTGCGGGGGGGGGTTAGGGGGGTAATGACCCCCGCAAAAATCTGATCACACTAATTTAACCCCCCCAATATCATAACATCATTCAGATTATGGCTAGTGCTTAAACACTGAATTTAACTACTGTGTCATTATGGCATAAATAGTGAACAACTACATTTACGTTAAGTAGCCTAAATCAGTAAAAGTAACACAATACAGGAATGGCAAATTAGCATGTTATCTTTTACACAAGAAAATGATTAAATAAATAAATATATCGCAAGTTTAACCCCCCCAATGGTAGACCCAAAGTTACGCCCTTGACAGTATATGTATGTATATATATATGTACACACACACGCACAGTATATTAGAGCACATCTACCTGTATATATTACAGCAACGGCCATAACCTTGTAGCCCTGATCCACTGCTCTGAAAATTAATTTTGGGGTCCTTCAGATACTCCGGCTCCCCTTTTAAAGGCAATGCCTGTTTCTTAAGAATGTGTCCACACTAGAGAACAGTATCTGGATGGTTGAGTGCACTGACTTGTGGGCATTCTGGAGCCAACACAGCGCTGGGGGGATAAACTGGCAATAGCTGGGGTCGCATGTGTGGAGAAACAGTGAAATTGTAGAGGAAAGTGAAGAAAATTAAGGGTTACGTTTGATGTCCATGTGGTAATGGTTAAAAGGTGTTATGTTCAGAATGGCCCATTTCAGGGTTGGTGGGGTTCTGGTTCAGTGGTACCGCTCTGTGTCCACCAGGTGATAATCCTGAACCACCCGGGCCAGATCTGCGCTGGCTACGCCCCGGTGCTGGACTGCCACACGGCCCACATCGCCTGCAAGTTCTCCGAGCTCAAGGAGAAGATCGACCGGCGCTCCGGCAAGAAGCTGGAGGACAACCCCAAGGCCCTGAAGGCTGGAGACGCCGCCATCGTGGACATGATCCCCGGGAAGCCCATGTGTGTGGAGAGCTTCTCCCAGTACCCCCCGCTGGGTGAGTGGACTCCATGATGCCAAATAGTGATCCATGGGGGAGAACCACTAGGGAGAGTATTCTGCTGAATGGTTGTTGGAGGGCTCGGTTAGACCAGAGTCAGTACCGCTGTAGGTTGGAACGTTGACCTGGTGGTTCTGACGAGGGGCGGTTCTAACGGTAGGGGGGTGTGTGTTCCAGGTCGCTTCGCGGTGCGCGACATGCGCCAGACCGTGGCGGTAGGCGTGATCAAGGCCGTGGAGAAGAAGACCAGCAGCACGGGGAAGGTCACCAAGTCTGCTCAGAAGGCCCAGAAGAACAAATGAATGTTGGGCTCTGCTGCAGACCTGCCACAGGTCCACTGGGGCAGAACCTCTTCCATCCAACCCCCCACCACCCTAACCTCTACCTCCCTAGCCTCCACCTCTCTAACCTCCACCTCCCTAGGCTCCACCTCTCTAACCTCTACCTCCCTACCTCAACCAACAAGCCAACCTTTCACTTCCTCCACCCAACCTCGCCTCCCCTCCCCCCCTCCCTTCCTCACCACTGGCTGCTTCAACTCCACCATCAGAGACTGGTTAACCATGCACCGCAAAAGCACCAGGAGGAAAGAATTCCATCTTAACACCCTGCCCCAGGACCGTCCAGGACCTCCAGTCTGTGTGTGGTTAGATGATCATAGTAGTTATATGGCCTTGCGTTTTAGCTCCTTGACAATCTGTAGACTTCCACGTGGCACCACCCTGCTAGCCATCTTAGCAAGATGTTGCTAACTCTGCTAGTTGTTAGCAAGACATTGCTAATCACAAGATAGCTCACTGTAAGGCCCATGGCCTCTATCAGTTGTTGTATGTTGTTCTGTATTTAGTCTTTGTTTGAATTTGAAGAGCTCCTTGTATGTAGAGACCTAGTGGAACATATTATTCGTCTTTAAGCTTTAAAAATTATCAGAATGAGTTCTAATGGTCGGCTCACCTAGGTCTTTAAGAGGACATTTGAGGCACTGAATGTTAATTGACATTAGCTAACGCACCTTATCTAGACAGCACAAGCCTCTGGGCAACAATAGACATGTTTCAACCAAACCTGCTTTTTTTTCTGACTATATAAATATCACCGTACAAAGTGTGTATGATATACAGTAATGATATATAGTAAGATATTTAAGTACGCATAAGGGATCACCATTTGCAACTGTTAAATTTGATAAGCTTAAATGAGTTTGACATTAGTACTACGTAATGTTCTACCCACCAAGCATTAGTTAGCATTTGGATCCCTATGTAGTTTATTTCACCAACTCTTGGAAGCTTCAAGTGACATTTGAGGCTTTAAAAAGGGCTTGAAGTTGTTTTACATGTCTTTATATATTTTAATACATCAAAATAATTGCTCAACAGACCCAAAATTCAAATGTACTCAATTTGAAAGAAAAAATCAAAGTCTGGTCTAAAGGTCGCTTCCAATGGAAAACATGCAACAAACAAATCAGAATGAACCATTCCAGTACAGCAAACAACATAGGAATAACATCACGGCAACCTCAGTACCCATACTGCACCACACCAGGAAGTCTCCACATGGCATGTGGCTCCTAGAAGAACAAGAGACCACATTTGTTTATTCAGACATCATTTGGAAGGCAATGCAAATGATTTCCCTTTAAAGATGGCCACCCGGCCGTGCTGGGGCCCCTCCCCCCCCTCCCCGACCCTGTTGGTCAGACCAGTCGGGCCAGCGCCATCATTTGCATCACTGAGCCGAGGCCGCCATGCCCTGCTGGAGCCACAAGTCATCTCTCATATTGTAGGACTGTAGAAGTACAACAGCATAAAAGGGTCCAGTGTCTGTGATGCAGACAAAGCTGAAGCTGGTTTAACAGAAGCTCCCGGGTGTACTGCCAGGAACTTAGAAAACATATCACACTATCATATCACATGCTGATGTTCCAACAAGAGGTTACCAAACACGTGACATCAACTACACCGGTGAGACATCAGGTCCCAGTATGTCAGACTGAGTCCCTCACCACACATGTCTTTCTGAAAACATACGAAATGTCTCTTAGACGAGCTCTTCAGCAGAACGTGACTTAACTCCATTGAGCGTGTTGGGCCAGAGGTTGGAAAAGGGCCACTGGAGGTTGTGTGCGTGCTTACAGGGGTTCCTCAGAAGGCCCAGCTGTCCTCGTATCTACGGCCTCTTCCCCCTCCTCCTCTTCCTCCTCCTCCTCCTCCTCCTCCCCCTCCTCCTCCTCCTCTGGGCCCCTCCAGCTCACGCTCTGCCTTTTTTTTCTCGTACCTCTCGGCCATCAACACCAGCTCCTCAGGGACCTCCTGAACAGGGAGACAACGGGGAGTGCACAAGGCTGGCAATAAAGCGATAAACGTGTGTGCAACCTGGATGTGTAACCTGTGCGTAGTGAGAGCGAGTACCTGTCCCGCCCTCTCCAGGATGGTGATGAGCTCACCGGCGTTCTTCCAGTCCTCTCTGGTTACCAGGGTGACGGAGCAGCCACTGCGCCTAAAGACACCTAGCAACGTCAGCCAGGTCACCTTTCATCTGTGGTGTTAACTTGACGAGTGTAAGCGTGCGGTGTGTTAGCGTGTGGTGTGTTAGCGTGGTACTGACCCTGCACGTCCTGTGCGGCCCACGCGGTGGACGTACTCCTCGATGTTGCGGGGGAAGTCGTAGTTGAAGATGTGCGTGATGTCGTGGACGTCGAGGCCCCGTGACGCCAGGTCCGTGGCCACCAGGACGTGGACGCGGCTCTCCTTGAAGTCCTTCAGCGCCGCCTCGCGGTCCTGCTGCTCACGGCCGCCATGGAGACTCTGGACAGCCAGACCCAGCAGACACAGGTCGCTGGAGAGGTCGTCAACCCTGGAAAAACACACGACACACTGTTGATCCCACCAGAATCATGAGGCCTGATGGTCCAGTCTGTCCACACAGTAGTGTTGCACGGGACACCGATACTTCAAAAGTATCGCGATTCTTGGAAATTAAAAATGTCACGATTCCTAAATTTATTAGTATCGATACTTTTAGAATGTCCGTGTTCCATATTTGTAAGAGACATATTTCATGTTGGTGTGTGCAACGCACGCTTCCAGTGCCTCCCTATGGACGTCCGTGTTTTTTCTCCTCACGCACGTGACGCACGCAGCAAAGAAGCTGCGCTGCTGCTGTCATTAAACAAACACTACAGCGAGATGGCTGCATGTGCGAGTGATACTGTGGCCGCCGGTCCACGGCTGGTTGAAAAAGATGACGCGAGGAGTGAGATATGGAGGTACTTTGCCTACCTTGCTGACAGTGAGGGCAAAGCTACCGATAAGTCGAGACCTGTTTGTCGTAAGTGCTACAAACAATTTCAAACGAAGGGAGCCAACACCTCGAACCTGGCGAAACACTTGGCCGACAAGCACGCCGAGTTGCACAAAAAGACCGACAGGTTAGTATGTGAAAGATAACATCATCACGTTCATGCCCTTAAAATAAGTCAAATGAGAAGGCTATAGTTTATTTTGTGACAAGTCACTATTTTGCACCACCGTAGTTTGACCAGGCTATCTACAGAAATAGTAGGCTAATTATGGGCATTATCCTCATGGCTAACAACAATAGCCTGCCTACCGCTAATTCAGCATATCTGAAAACGCAACTTTCATAGATGCAAGCTGCTAAAATAAAGCATACAAAACATCAGCTAAAATGATCTATAGCCTATATGATTAAGATCACAGCATGTGCATGTTTGTCAGTGATTTATTTAGCCTATATTGGGTTATTACAGCATTTAAAGAGCATAAACCTACTGTACGAAAAGGAGGTGTAGGTCATATGAAACCTTTGCCTTGTAATAAATTATGGACTCAAATACAAAGTTAACCATCAAAGAAATCAGACATTGAAGTACAGGAAACATTAGCCTATATTAATCCATATGTCACAGTTTAAACAACATTAGGTTAACTCATTATATCCTATGAATAATGGTAATTTTATGGTTAAGTGAATGTTAGCAATTATCACTACCACTGCATAGAGATGTTTAGTTAGTCACAAGTTATTGTTACTATCACACATAAACTATTTAGGTCCTCCGTTATGACAAATTTATCACCATCATATTTTAAATATTTCCATTTTCTTCTGCTACAGCAGTCTGCAGCTACGGGCTCTGAAAGAGCAACTCCTCAAAGGCAGCAGCCAACCCAGCAGCCAACCCTCCAAGCTATGTTTGAGCTAAATTTTATTTGTTCTTTTAAACTCAGTTTTGAGTACCGGTATAAGAGATAATGCAGCTAAATTTGATTTGTTTTGTTTTTTTAAATTGAATGCCATTGCTTTAATTTGTTATTTATGTTCATTACTGGTAACGCTTATGTTTCTTATGACTGAGATAATGCTGCTAAATTTAGTATTTTTTTACCTTGAATGTCATTGCTCTAATTTATTTTTTATATTTTGATATTTCATATTTTGTTCTAATGTTTAATATATCTGCTGTTCATATGTTCATTTATTAGTATGTTATGATTAGAATGTTGCCCCAGTTTTAAAATAAAGCACATCAATGATATTTGAGTGTTTCTCCCTTTTCAGGAAAAATATCGAAAAAGTATCGAAATCGCAATTCTTGACTTGGTATCGGTATCGAAACAATAATTTTGGTATCGTGACAACACTACCACACAGCCCGTCTTTGACTCACGTGAGTTTCTTTCCAACGAAGACGAGAACCTTCTCGGTGGGCTCCATGTTGCGGAGGAAGTCCAACAAGTAGGTCTTCTTCTGCTCCTCCGTCACAAACACAACGGCCTGCTCCACCGTGGTAACCGCCTGGGAGACAACACAGCCTGCTACAAACTAGCACGCTACTAGCAACCAGCAACATAGCCTACCGATAGCCACCAGCAACATAACCTGCTGCTAGCCCAGACAGTAGGCGAGCTCACCGCTAGGTCCAGCGTGCCCACGTACACCATCATGGGGTTCTTCAGGTAGGACTTAGCCAGCCGCCGCACGCCAGGGGGCCAGGTGGCACTGAGACAGCCAATGGGAGAGGGAGGAGGTGACGAGGTGAGTGGGGGGGGGGGGGGGCGGGGGAAAACAGCATTAGTTCAATTAAACATCAGAGCTTCAAGATTTGAAGGAAAGACCCACGCCCACCTGGTCATGACGGTCTGGCGGTCTGGACGGACATCCAGTAGGATCTTCAGGATCTGAGGCTCGAAGCCCATATCCAGCATACGGTCTGCCTCATCCAGGACCTTTCAAAATAAAAGCCCCCCAGTCAGACTTATCAGAGGACACAAGCAGCTTCTCCTTCTTCAACTCGTCATCCTCCTCCATCGAAAGCCTGTTCTCCCGTTCTGCTGGACTAAAAGGTGTTGGTCTCCAGGCCTCTCACCACGTAGGTGATGGAGCTCAGCCTGATGAGGTCGTTCATCTGCAGATCGTTTAGTCGTCCTGGCGTGGCGATCACTATGTCCACGCCGGCCTTCACCACAGCCACCTGAGCTCTGCGGTCACCTCCACCGTAGATACACACACTGAGGACAGACACAGACAAAAAAAAAAACAATAGACTAAATGGAAATTGCTCCTTGAGATTTCTGACAAGGAATAATTTTGCTCCCAAAATTAACGCAGGCCTAGATGGTGTATACTCCAGCCTTCAGCTGCAGTGATTTGCATGCAATTAACAAGACTAATTGATCAGGTGAAGTGACCTGGTGTATTGGCCAGCCGGTGTGTGAACACAGGTGGGTACCTCTTGAAGCCCTTGTAGCTGTACTTGCTGCACTCCTCCTCTATCTGCTGAGCCAGCTCTCTGGTGGGGCTGAGCACCAGCATAGCAGGACCTAGCCGCTCTGCTCTGGGGCTAAGGAACACAGTTACACAGGGAGACAGGTAGAGGACAGGTGTGGCCAGAGACAGGTAGAGAAGGAGGAATGGTAGGTAAGTAGAGGACAGGTATCCAGCCAGACAGGTATAGGACCGGTAGAGGACAGGTATCCAGCCAGACAGGTATAGGACCGGTAGAGGACAGGTATCCAGCCAGACAGGTATAGGACCGGTAGACATGCAGGGGTGGACAGCTTACACAGGTTGTCCGTCCATGTGGATGAAGCCTGGCAGCAGGTAGGCCAGGGTTTTCCCTGTGCCTGTCTGGGCGATCCCAATCAGATCCTCGCCACTTAGCAGGATTGGCCATGCCTGAGACTGCGGGGAGGCGCACACACGCACACACACACAGAAACACACACACATTTGGGGCGTGTCCTGGGTCAATACTTAGAAGGGGATGAGTTAGGGGCATGTCCTATCTGGAAGGGGTGGGGTTAGGTGTGCACCTGGATAAGGTGGGGTTAGGGGCGTGTCCTACTTGGATGGGGTGGGGCTGGGGGCATGCCCTACCTGGATGGGGGTGGGAGTGGTGAAGCCCACCCTCTCGATGTTCTCCATGATCCCGGGGTAGGACTGGAAGGCCTCCAGGAAGGTTCTGCACGGTTTGGGGACCAGACGCCCCCCGTCCTCCTTCAGGTCGTCCACAAAGACATCGTTATTGTCCTTCCTGTTGGGAGCAGGAAGGACATCAGAACGACACAGGGGAGAGCCCGTGTCCATCTGTCCATGTGCACTGCCCACCTCCATGCTTGGACCTCCTCCTCCGTGAGGGAGGAAACACTATCAGCCTCTACGTAAAACTGCTTCTTAATGGGAGGCAGGTCTGGGGGGGGGGGGGGGGGTCACAAAACAGGCTTCAGGTCAGATGTTGTAGGGGCAGCTTCAGGTTACAGATGGTTGTGTTCAGGCATCAGGTTAGCAGAGGTTATGCGTAGGAATCAACCCAACAAAAACCCAAAACGATGTCTAACCTAATACCTAAACTCAGGTAAAGGTTACATACAGTGTTAAGTGTAAGTTATGCCATTGCGTAATCACTATGTGATCACTACGCGGAACCATAACCGACCCTTTAGAGATGGTTAACGTAAGGCTATGTCTTAGACGGTTAAGGTAAGGGTAGGTGTAAAGAGATGGTTAAGGTAAGGGTCAGGATGCTCTCACCTTTCCACTTCAGCTCCGCATACAGGTGTCTGTTTTCCCTGATGGAGGTCCAGTCCATGGCCTGGCGTGGAGGGGCAGCGCTGGCCTGGAGCTGGGCATCCGTCCAGGCACTGGCCAGGCTCGTGTCCCTTACAAACCCGCCTCCTCCACTGAAGCCGCCGCCGCCTCCTCCTCCTCCTCCTCCTCCTCCACCAAACCCTCTGTCAAAGCCTCCTCTCCCTCTGCCCCCACCTCCACCGCGATGAAGGAACAGACACCGACCATGAACGAGAGACATCTTTCGGATTTTTTTTTTTTAAAGTGCGTAGTAAATAGACATGTAAAATTTAAATGTATAAAGCACCGTGAATTTACTTTTGACCACTAGAAGATCACCATCGAACATTAAAGGGGTAGTTCGGAATTTTGGACATAGGACCTCATTTCCAAGTTATCCTGTGTGTTATCTATCATTGGAGATGTTTTCAATAAATTTCATTCAGTTCTTCTAGTTGCAGAGTTCGCTGGTGCTAGGCTAGTGCAAGTCAATGGTTTCGGCTAGCCTGCTAATAAAAACAGTCTTACCCACTCCACAGTACACCCGAGGAAAATAAATTATAACACCAGACTATGGATGTAAATGTCTGTGTTGATAGAATAATGTTAGAAATAAAACACCAACCTTACATTGCAACTCTGAATTTTGGACATAGGACATAATTTCCAAGTTATCCTGTATGTTATTTATCATTGGAGACGTTTTCAACAAATTTAATTCAGTTCTTCTAGTTGCAGAGTTCGCTGGTTCTACGCTAGCGCAAGTCAGTGGTTTCTATGGTTTCTACGGCTAGCCTGCTAATAAAAAAGTCTTACCCACTCCACAGTACACCCGGTCGCTGTAAATCTCTGTGTTGATAGAATAATGTTAGAAATAGACCCAACCTTGCATGGCATTGCATTTTGAGGGACTTGTGTCTCAGCAGCAGCGTTATACTTCCTGGAAGGCTATGGCAGCGGCAGACTAATATTACCTAGGTTACCTGCAGAAACTAGTCCCTCAAAATGCGATGATTTATGCGATGCAAAATTCCAAACTACCCCTTTAAGCACCAATACATCATTTTAAAACCAATTAGCTGCACTACCATGGAAGCCAGAGTAGTCATCCTGCAGCAGGTCCTCGATCATCTCCCTGGCCTTCTGCTGCTCCGCAGGGGCTCCGTAGATCTGCACCGTGCCTTCATACTCTCCCTTGTTGATCTGCAGCAGACAGTTTCAGTAATGGATAAAAACACTCATCCAAATATTATTCCCTCGTTCTACTTCATAAGTCTCATGACCCTAGATATCCTGCAGTCTATACAAGTAGTCTACTAGTCTAGTCTACAGAATTAGGCTGGTCCCCTGTATGGTCTAGATGTTCTGTACCTGTACTGTAGTCCAGTTACCCCTTCACATCTTTTCCTTACTGTTAGGGTAACAGTGTTTAAATACTGTAAAATTTGCTGGTTCCCCTGCTCTGCAGTGTGTCAGACACCCTGCTGACTGGAACCAACCTCCGGACTGGTTTCTGGTGACTAATACAGCAGAAGCAGTAAGGATACATTCAGCAGCCGGACCACCAGAGGAGGACAAGCCGAGACCGACCACCAGACCATGGATTTCTAACACAGTCCGACATATCGGATCTCTAACACAGGCCATGCCGGGTCTAACAGGACATATCAGGTCTCCAACAGGACATGTCTCCAGCCCTCACCTGGATTCTCGCTCCACTGCTTTCTTCAAGTTCCCGAATTTTCGCTCCTCCGCGACCTGCGAGGATTAGTTAGCTGCGTTAGTCCATTAGCTCGCTACCTGCGTTAGCCCATTAGCTGCGTTAGCTCGTTAGACCGTAAGCTCGTTAGCTGCGTTAGACCGTTGGTTACATGAGGTTTAACATAGCAGCAGCCGTACATATAGCACCAGGTAATGACGGTTAGTCCGGTATCACCCCCACACCGACTAACGGGCCAGTAAAACACCAACCTATGACCCGGCCGACACGGGCGTTGTCCACCGTGAACGAGACCGCCGCGCCGCCGGCGGGCCCCCCACGCCCGTCCCCGCCGCCACAGCTCTGCGCCTCGCCTCGCCGCGGACCGCCGAACCTAAGTCCGGGGGGTCCCTCTAAGAACTTGGAACCCATGTGGTCCTTCTCCTGGTCCCCCCATGGGGCAGGCCGTGAGGGAGCAGGTCGTGGGGGGGCGGGCCGTGAGGGGACAGGTCTTGAGGAGTCGTCGTACTCCTCCCAGTCCGACATGGTGACTGGTTCAACACGTGTTTCAGGTGACCTCGGGGTGACCCCTGGGTGACCTGCAGACCCTCCGTCATAGGTCACTTTGGGACGAAATACTCTTTTAATTCACTTATCATTTACGAATACTTATATAAATTTAAGTTAAAACTAAGTTAAGTTAAAATTAAGACTTTCCACGACAATCTATGTTGTCACAGAAGTTATTCAAGAGGTCACCAGACATTGAATTTAATCAATTGAATTTTTACTAATTTAATTTATTATAATTAAGTATTCAGACACATTAATGGTAGTTCTTTTAGTTTATTGATGAATAATACAATTTATTTTCCCATTTTGATTACATATGTGAATAAATTAATGAGCACATCAATGTCACGCTTTGGGGTCAGCTCAGTTTAGGAACATCAGAGTGTGTTTAGGGCAGGGCCTTCAGGCCCAGGGACATCAGTGTTAAGGGCAGAGCCTTCAGGCTCCACCAGGTCACCACCACTGATGTATGCTTCCTTTAAGACTGGGGGCCAGCAGGCCAGCAGTGCAGCAGGCCGTACAGGCATCACATCTTCATGATAGGAGGCTAGTGGTTTGGCCTTCAAACAAACACGTAACAAGTCATGTTTCACCACATATTAGCGACTAAAGGCATGTTCATGTGTAACAGTAGACCCAGCATTATAACTAAATAACTAAGCATAAGACGTTGTTAGCACATTTACAGAACACCGGTGACTGAAGCACAGCTAAGAGGTTTAAATAAGTTTCTGCATATCTTCCCCCACCACATCAAGCTGTTCAGCAGCATGGAGTTAACATCTTGTTCCCCAGGAGCAGCTCCTCCTAGCTAGTGCTGATTAAACTAATCTAACCCTGTACAGCACAGTACATTGAGGCCGCCTCCCCCCTCAAGGCGCCCGCCTGCCAGTGGTGCATGGTCCAGAGATGCATGCTGGGATATGATGTTTAGTCAAGTAGATTTGGGATCCTACAGTGATATCAAGGTTGTAGCAACCTCTCGGAAAATTAAACAGCTCTTACTTCTTATTTAGCTTTTAATTTCCAAATGTATTACGTGAGTACATCTGATCTTTCAAACTGTTTCTAGAGGAGTAAACATTGTCACTTTCGACCATTAGGGGATTTTGGCAACAAGAAACCTCCATTCATGCTGGCTTTGGCTTTTAAAAACTTTCTAGTGACCAACCATTAGTGGCAAAAACGTTGCAAACACAAATGAACAGCAACAAGTGTCTCCCTGCTAGAGAGCGCCACCTGCAGGCTTTCAGCAGGATTTACAGCCACTGAAGTTGTGCAATAAGGGCTAGCAGTGTGCTACCTGCAGAGGTAGAGGTGATGCTGGAGTAGGCGGGGCCTAACTATAACTACATGTGATTAGTTGTTGATGGGTGGTGTCACCCAAGCAGCTTTTGAGTACAGTACATTTACAGTAACAAATAAACACTTGAAACATCTTCCATCAGACAGGCACTATTATTTAAACGGGGACATCCATGTTTCGGATTGGTTCGTTTACTGACAGCTCTTCAATGCAGTGATATGTATAAGAGCAAGGCTA
>JAXIVH010000004.1:11528695-11536195 GCA_036785325.1 Urophycis tenuis | reverse complement strand
AAGGAGAGCACAACAGACCGAAATAATAGATCAGGTGACTTTATGTATCGGTGACTTTATGTATCGAGAAGAAACCAGAGAACACAAAACACTTCTGTCAAATAGCTACCTATCCTTTCTGTTCATGTGAATAACATTCATATGAACTCTGGGTGGACCCCCCGGTGTGTCTCTCTTCCCCTGCCTCCCTCCCTCCCTCAGTGGGAGGGTGGGAGGGTGGAGGGAACCCTCCCCCGGCAGACCTGCTGCATCAACACCCTTCACAGCCAGGGGTCAGGGCTTCGCACCCGACACCCTGGGAACACCGGGCCGGGGTTTGTCCTCCAGTCAAGGGCCACTGGTCGGGTTTTATCTAGTCCAATGACGGGGTGTGTGTGTGAGATGATACTTGTAATGCCATTTTTTTCCCAAAAGATTTATTGATGAGCTAATCATTTTAATAAAAACCTAAAGATGAGCTGAAAGCACGCCAGCTCAGGGGTTGTGACTGAAAGCCAATAGGAGCTCGAGGTTCGTCACCGACATCCAATAGGAGCTCGAAGGTTTGTCACTGATAGCCATTAGGAGCTCACCTGACAGCTCGGATCACGCCCTTCAGAGGAGCTGATAGGTCCTCCACTGTGACATCACAATGGCAGCCCCGCTCGTCAAAGGAGTCCTCTGTAGACATCGCCGTGTCTACACACATACACACACACACACACACACACAGAGCAGCTCTAGGTTACAGATGCTGAGCACAGGGGTCAGTACCATGAGGCCCAGCAGAACCCTACCCTCAGATGGGGGGGTCCGCGGCAGACCCTTCAGCCTCAGTGACGGCCGGAAGCGCGTGCGGTCGTTGAAGCTCCAGCTCTTCTGGACCTTGGCCCCGCCCCCCACCTCGGCCACGCCCAACAGCTCGGCGGTGGGCGGGGGGGGAGGCGAGCGCGGCCGCTGGTCCAGCGTGGGGGGCGGGCGACTCTTGATGCTCTGACCTCGTGGGCTCGCCAGCCTCACTCGCTCCTTAAAACTCAACTTCTGACTGAGAGAGAGAGAGAGAGAGAGAGAGAGAGAGAGAGAGAGAGAGAGAGAGAGAGCATGTCAACCACTGGTTTGTTCTTGGGGAGGCGTTAGACGTGTCAGACTCACCACAGAAACACCAGATCATGCCAACAGAATCCAAGAGACCACCAAACCTGTTAGTTCAGCTGCAGTGCGTCTCCACACACTCGTAAACGTGTGTGTGTGCGTGTGTGTGCGTGTGTGTGTGTGTGTGAATGTGTGTGTGTGTGTGTGTGTGTACGTGTGTGTGCATGTGTGTGTGTGTGTGTGTGTGTGTGTGTGGATACAGACCTGTATGTCTGCTCTCCTTGTTCCTTCCTTGGAGGTTAGTGGAGAAACGAGAGAGGGGTAGATGAGGAGAGACAAGAGAGGAGTGAGGGGGGAGGAGAAGGGAGGAGAGAGGAGGTGGAGGAGAGAAAGGTTAGTGTTAATCTTCTACAGGAAACACCAACATTAGGTCAGGAAGTTAAAGTTCCGCCAATCACAGGCCATTTCCAAGCAAACATGCAAAGGTCACGCAAAGGTCAGGGAAAGGTCACCCACAGGTCAAGCTCCAGTGGGAGCGGAAGGAGATGCGAGGTGTGGAGGAGTTCTACTCATCACGGAGAAGGAGGGCTAACCTTTTGCTAACGATATGCTAACAGTGAGCTAACTCTGTGGGTTGTCCTCTGGTTGAAACGGGTTGAAAGTGGTTCTTACTGGTGTGGAAGAAGTTTACAGAGCAGAGGAGGCAGGAGGAGCTCCTGGCAGGGAGTCGGACAGATAGGAGGAAAGAGGAGCCGGCGGGACAGCGGCGCAGCGAGGAGCAGGAAACAGGAAGTTGATACGTACTTGACCGGGCTGCAGGTATGCAAGGCCTTTAAATGAGGCTTCCAGGTTGCTATGGAAACCGAGTTCTCATCAGCTGCATAACTACGCCAGACACACTACGTGCAGAGAGGAGCGAGGGAACATTAAACACAACAACTACCAACCCAAGGCCAGGGGGGGAGAGAGGTTAGGGTGAGAGGGGGAGATGGGAGGTTGAGAGGGTGAGGTGAGAGATAGAGGTGAGAGGGTGAGATGAGAGAGAGAGAGAGGTGAGAGGGTGAGGTGAGAGAGAGATGAGAGAGAGGTGAGAAAGAGGGTGAGGTGAGATGGTGCAGTGGAAGAGGATGAGAGGGTAAGGTGAGAGATGGTGAGGTGTGAGAGGGTGAGGTGAGGGGAGAGAGAGAGATGTGAGAGAAAGAGAGGTGAGAGGGTGAGAGGATGAGAGGGTGAGGTGACAGGGTGAGAGACAGAGGATGAGTGGGTGAGGTGAGAGTGAGGTGGATACATGCCTGAGGGGGGAGAGGGAGTCTTGGTAGTGTTGCCAGGTGGCGTGGAGGTAGAGACGACTAGCATCAGTAGAATAGAGACGCCAGGCTGCCTGCGCACACACACACACACACACATAAAGAGGCGGGTGGTTGCAGCAGTGTGGGGTCAGGGTCAGGGTCAGGGGTCAGGGGTCAGGGGTCAGGGGAATGCAGGTGGTTCTGTCATGGGGGGAGAACAGAGTTCTAGCAGTGGTCAGTCTGCAGGTGAACCCCCTGATGGAGATGATATCTAGAATCAGCATATTGATGAGGTTTCTGATTGGACGACCTCCTATGAACATAACAAGGTCGTCCATATCAGGATGTGGCAGGCGGGACTTCCTTCAACAAGAGGAAACACATCATCAAGGAAAGGAAAGGAGAGAGGGATAAAGAAACAAGGAATGAGAGAGCCCGGAGCAGAGGTACAATGGATGCAATATACAAACCCAATGTGGAGTTAGCCATTATTACTATGAACCAGTGTGGTCCTTGGCTACCATGGTTGAGAGGGATAATCAAAGGACAATCATTGGTTGTGGAAATGGGATATTGGTGGGAAACCTGGAAAACAGTAAGCTATACAGAGAGACAGGGAGAGACAGACAGGTACCTGGATGAGGCTGTTAAAGAGAGAGACAGACAGGTCCCTGGATGGGGCTGGTAAGGAGAGAGACAGACAGGTGCCTGGATGGGGCTGGTAAGGAGAGAGACAGACAGGTGCCTGGATGGGGCTGGTAACGAGAGAGACAGACAGGTGCCTGGATGGGGCTGTAAGGAGGGAGACAGACAGGTACCTGGGTGAAGCTGATAAGCAGAGAGGCAGAGAGGTGCCTGGGTGAGGCTGATAAGCAGAGAGGCAGACAGGTACCTGGATGAGGCTGTAAGGAGAGAGACAGACAGGTACCTGGATGAGGCTGTAAGGAGAGAGACAGACAGGTACCTGGATGGGGCTGGTAGGCAGAGAGACAGACATGTACCTGGATGGAGCCGGTAGGCAGAGAGAGAGACAGGTACCTGGATGAGGCTGGCTGCAGGGTTCCGTCTCTTCTCAAAGTGTTTCTGTCTGTGCTGCTCCTGAACCTTCAGAGCGAAGCCTGAACCAAGAATACCCTGCTCACACACACACACACACACACACACACACACAGACACACAGACACACACTCACACACACACACACACACACACACAGACACACACACACAGACACACACACACAGACACACACACACACACACACACACACACACAGTACATATATAGTACAATACCATACAATGTACTGTATCATGTGTAGTACTGTACCGTGTATATAATGCTACTATATATATAGTACTGCACCATATAATTCTCTATATATTTCTATATGGTATAGTACTATACACATGGTACACCACTACACACTAGGCCTGCACGATATCAGCAAAATGTGCGATGTGCGATCACACTGTTCAATATTGCGATGACGATATGACTTGCGATAAATAAGAAAAGAATAAAACAGAAAGTACAATTTTGGTCACGGTGAATACGTTGGTATGAATTTAACCAAATTTGCATATCGTGACGTCACCGACTGCGTCTTCAACCCGTAACTAGTTTAGTGGTCTCCTTGACACCAGTCGACACGTCACGTTACAGCGGTGTCGAGATATTTCAATGCATTTTTATATGTAGGACCTATTGCTACGGTGCCTGAACCCGTATAATTTTGAATGGTGACCGCTGGTCATCGCATTACAGACCAGCTTTTGCGATGACGATGAAAATTCAATTAATCCTGCAGGCCAACTACACATGGTGCAGTGCTGTAAAAGCAGCTGGCCGTACCGCCGGCAGGGCAAAGAAGGATATGCCCAGCAGGGCGAAGCAGGCAGACAGCAGCCGGCCCGTCCAGGTCTGGGGGGTCTTGTCTCCGTAGCCGATGGTCGTCAGGGTGATCTGCGGGGTCAAAGGTCGACAGTGTGCTTCAGATATTTATCAGCGTGTGAGCAGATATGACATAATCTAGATGTTGGGGTACACAGTGGGGTGCATTACCGTCCCCCACCACAGGGCGTCAGCGTAGGTGGAGAAGTCCTTGTTGTCCTCCTTCTCCACCAGGTAGACGAGGAAGGAGGAGAAGATGAGCACCAGGAAGCCGATGTACCACGCCGTCACCAGCTCCTACGACAATGTACATGTGTGTTCATGCAGACATTCACAGCTGTATGGGCTGCTGCTACCTCCTAGCATATAGCGCTATAAACACAGAGGTTCACATCGTCTGTATCTAGAGAGTACTGCACACACTGCCCCAGAGCTAGGTCTACGTATATTTCAGTGTGTGTGTATCAGAGTGTGTGTGTGTGTGTGCGTATCAGTGTCTATATCAGTGTGTATCAGTGTGTATCAATGTTTGTATTAGTGTGTGTGTATCAGTGTGTATCAATGTTTGTATTAGTGTGTGTATTAGTGTGTGTGTATCAGTGTGTGTATCAGTGTGTGTGTGTGTGTGTGTATGTGTGTGTGTGTGTGTGTGTGTGTGTGTGTGTGTATGTGTGTGTGTGTGTGTATGTGTGTATCCGTGTGTGTTTATCAGTGTGTGCATTTACCTTGCTGTGTGTGTGTGTGTGTGTGTGTGTGTGTGTGTGTGTGTGTGTGTGTGTGTGTATCAGTGTGTGTGTGTGTGTGTGTGTGTGTGTGTGTGTGTGTGTGTGTGTGGGTGTGTGTGTGTGTGTGGGGGGGTCTGTGTGTGTGCGTGTATGTGTGTGTGTGTCTGTGTATGTGTGTATCCGTGTGTGTTTATCAGTGTGTGCATTTACCTTGCTGTGTGTGTGTGTGTGTGTATCAGTGTGTGCGGACCAGCTCTCCTCCTACCTTGCTGTGTGTGTGTGTGTGTGTGTGTATCCATGTGTGTGTATCAGTGTGTGTGTATCAGTGTGTGCATCCACCTTGCTGTGGGCGTACACCACGGACCCCAGCAGCTTCCAGGTGCCCCCCCGGCGGTCCATGCGCACCATGCGGAGGATCTGCAGGAAGCGCAGGCAGCGCAGCGCTGAGGTGGCGAAGATGTTGCCCTGGCTACCGGCCGAAACAACGGCAACCGAGGCGATGAGCACGATGATGTCTGAGGGTTGAGGGGCGCGGGGTGAAAGGTCACATATTCAAAGGGGTGGAGGTTTCATCGTCCAAATCCTCATTCATTCATCACAGCATTCACACAGTCATACATCATGTAGCAGTGATACAAGTGTGTGTGAGTGTGAGTGTGTGTGTGTGTGTGTGTGATTGTGAGTGTGTGTGTGTATCTGTGTAAGTGTGTGTGTGTGTGTGTGTGTCTCTCTGTGTGTGTGTGTGTGTGTGTGTGTGTGTGTGTTGTGTGTGTGTGTGTGTGTATGTGTGTGTGTGTGTATCTGTGTGTGTGTGTGTGTGTGTGTGTGTGTGTGTGTGTGTGTGAGAGTGTGTGTGTATCTGTGTGTGTGTGTGTGTGTGTGTGTGTATATATCTGTGTGTGTGTGAGAGTGTGTGTGTATCTGTGTGTGTGTGTGTGTGTGTGTATATATCTGTGTGTGTGTGAGTGTGTGTACCGATGATGCAGAAGGGCTTCCTGGAGAAGCGGAGGCGACCCGGCCAGCCGCGGTAGCGACAGCAGCATCCTGCGCTCCAGATCCTCACCACGTACTCCACCCCGAACACCACGATCATCACACACTCCTGCAGCACAACACACAGGGACACACACACACCATCACGCCGGGGTGTGCCAGGACCCGGGTGTGTGTGTGTGTGTGTGTGTCTAACAGGACCAGTGTGTGTGTGTGTGTGTGTGTGTCTAACAGGACCAGTGTGTGTGTGTGTGTGTGTGTACCAGAATCTGTATGTGTGTGTGTGTGGGTGTGTGTGTGTGTGTATACCAGGATCAGCAGGCAGTGTGAGGACATGTCCTGGTTCGTTGGGAAGGTGGAGAGAACGGAGAGAACAAGACAACCAAACACCAAGCAGAACCTGAGGAGGACACACACACCAACACGCACAGAGCATCTTACTTTAGCTTGTTCGTACGTGCGTGTGTTTGTGTGTGTGTATGTATGTACGTGAGTGTGTGTGTGTGTGTGTGTGTGTGTTTGTTCCCATTAATGTGGAGGTTTGCCTAGTGATCAATCACTGATCAATCACTGTCTCCCTGATGTCTCAACACGCACAGCATGTTGACGGAGCAGGAAGGCGCCCCCCCCTAGTGTCTAGTGTTCTAGTGTCTCTATGTGGACACGTCATACACACAAATACACAGGGAGTAGTGTGTATCTGTGTGTCTGTGTAGATGTGTTTATGATACGCACTGTGTCAGCATGTGTGCAAGTTATACATGTGTATGTGTTTAATTGATGTGTGTTGATGTGTGTAAGTGTTTGAGTGTAATATGCGCGTGCGTGTGTGTGTGTGTGTGTGTGTGTGTGTGTGTGTGTGTGTGTGTGTGTGTGTGTGTGTGTGTGTGTGTGTGTGCGTGTGTGTGTCTGTTAAAATGTGTGATGGATCTTGGAGGTCAGAGGTCAGAGTTTTCCAAACAGTATAGGCCACTAGAATCCTCTCCCTCTCTCTCCCCGACCGAGCTTATCCAGGGGAGAGGGAGATGTAAACAACATGAAGGCTCAAGTTGAACTTCAGCCAATCAGCAGCCACAGTCCAACCAACGAGCCAATACACTTCCTTTTCCCCTCATCTCCTCCTTCAAGAGACGCTGTCTATGAGAGCGTGCACGTGCATGTGTGTACGTAATGTGTGTGTGTGTCCTTTTCCAGTTACTTGATAAAAGAACTGTGGTGAGAGGGTGAGAGAGAGAGAGAGGGTGAGAGAGAGGCACACAGATAAACATCTAGTAGAAGTGTAGAGAGGGAGAAGAGGGAGGGAGGACACAGATCCTGTTGTTTGTGTGTGAGTGGAGAACACTAACTCACTAACACAACACAAATACACTAACTCACTTACACAACACTAACTCACTAACACAACACAAATACACTAACTCACTAACACAACACTAACACAACACAAATACACTAACTCACTAACACAACACTAACTCACTAACACAACACAAATACACTTACTCACTAACACAACACTAACTCACTAA
>JAXIVH010000004.1:11441195-11521195 GCA_036785325.1 Urophycis tenuis | reverse complement strand
ATACGACCCTTAACTCCTCCTCTCATGCGGAGGTGCTGAGTAGTTCTACTGCTACCATGGAGAGGTAGGAACAGCGGTTCCCCTTCACCGGCCTCTCGTGGTGAAGGGGGCCCTCTGGTGGTGGACTGGTGTATTACACCCTCGAATCTCCACGAAGGACAGATGGCAGAAGGTAAGAGGACGTGTGAGGGATGCATAGCAAACTCTCACTCAGGAGACACCAGGACAAAATCTCACATGGGATACGGGCTTCACGTTGGAGGTTTGAGCTGGAGGCTTAGCGCAGGATGGGACGCTTTAAATCCTCTTAGTCTCACATCCATGATCAGGTAAAGTAAGAGTCGCAGACTGACGGTCAGTCAGGGTGCTTCTTGAGAGACGAAATTAAATTCTGTTTGGTAGTAGTGGTAGCAGGAACCTGGCGGAGAACCTCACGGAAAACAGGAGTAACCCGTTCTCTGCTCAGACCCAGCGTGTGTGTGCGTGCGTGTGCGTGCGTGTGTGTATGTGTGCAGCAGCGGAACAAATCAGTGCCGGGCCGGGGGCGGGGCACATGACCGGGCCCTTTAAACCCAATAAAGCTCATGATAATGTAACCTATTTTTTGGGCAGGCAGCTTAGCTTAGAGTCAATTTATGTTTCTTCCGGTTTAGCATTTACATTGTATATGTGGGCTGTTTATTTTGGAGGGGTGGAGCGGAAGTGTATGTTTTTGTGTGCTGCAATTGGTGAAAAAATGAGAAGTGAAGAAGAGTTATAAGGGAGCGCACGTCCTGTTCAACAGCGGAGCCGCCGTGTTTTTATTTTATAGTCTGTATAGGCGTCCATACGCTCAGTTACATTAGTGGCAGCAGTTACAACAATAACATCGCTTTACAACATGCTCATGCCCACAACAGCGGGGCTTACAAGCATTACCACATTTTTGACACACGGTTGTTAATCAAACGGACATGAAGTATAACAAACCGAGAGAACAACAAAACATAATAATAATAATAATAATAATAATAATAATAATAATAATAATAATAATAATAATAATAGGTGTGATTTATATAGCGCCTTTCATAAACCCAAGGACTATAGTGATTGTTAGAATTGCTACCTGTAAATCTGGCTCCCTGACTGTGCTGTCAGTATTGGCGGACCTGAATCGCTAACAACAACGTCAGGTTCATCTCCAGGAGGACGAACAAAATATGTGTCCAGTTTTTTTTTAATTTAGCATTTCCTTGCTCTCTTTTTCCCTTTTCTTTGCGCTTTGTCGCTCCACTTTTATACTTTTAATTTTTTACCCAGAATACACTTGGCGCCAATATCGGCGTTCAACTTGTAAATTTGCACGTAGTAAAGTTAACTGTGAGAGTGAAAATGAAGCCAGTCATGATGCAGCACAGCGTTTTATTAAATATTTAACACTTAACTACATGACTAAAGTCAGTCCTTGTAAAGTTTTTACCAACCATGACTCATCCTGACTGGGCACAACCTATCTGGTAGTTGTAAACATGTAGCTACTCCAGTATATTGGAATAAAATGGGACTGCATTTGTTTCAGTAATTATAGCAGTTTCCCCACGTTGAGATGGTAAATAATCTCATGTTGAATCGGGTCGGTTTTGGTATTATGCTGACCCCCTCTGGTTGGTTCATTATATGTTTCCCCCTGGGCCCAGGCCGGGGGAGAGGATTTCCTTCCCTTCCTAACTGGTCCGGTATAGGGGCGAGGGAAGGGTTCCCCTCCCCTCTTCCTCCCAGGTCCTTCTGGGCCCTGGCCGGGGGAGTACCGCCCTCCCAGCCCCCCGTAAAATCCGCCCCTGTGTGCGTGTGTGTGTGTGTGTGTGCGTGTGACAGATTGGAGGATAATCTCGCTGGGATTACGTATCGCCACAAGGAATGGTTGGTCAACCCTTCGCTGTCCATCACTCCCTCGTCAACCTCCCGATGATTCTGCTGCTGGCGGCCGAGAACTGGAGCTCTGCGGACCTGAAGGGGGTCTCTAACGAGCTGTGGACCGTCTGACCCAGAAGGATTATGTCTTCCGTCCCCCCGCTTGTGAAGGTGGGGGTCTCCCTCAAGATGCTACCTAATAATAGCGCCGTGTTCTTCAAGTCAGACGGGGCTCGGTTCGGCCAGACACGGACAATCAAACTATTGACGGGGTCCAAGTACAGGATCGAGGTGGTCGTGAAACCGGGAGCCGTGGAAGCCACGTAAGTTCTGTTTATCGTGTGTAGCCCTATGGGAATTTGGGGTGTTTCAGTATTTCCTCATTGTAATTTTATTTTGTTTATTTTACTTTCATATGGGTTTTTCTAAATGTTAAAAAGGTTTAAATAATGTTTAAATGCATTATAAAATGTGTTGGTTTAAATTAATCTACTTGGAGTAAGAACCACTCACAAGTTGAGGTGAGAGTTCAAATTGTTACAGGAAGAGGTTAGTGGACGGACGCGGGAACAGGGTTGCCAGATTGGGCGGTTTCCCGCCCAATTGGGCGGTTTTGCGATGTATTTTGCGGGCAAAAATGGGTTTGGGTGGGTGGATAAAATTTGGGCTGGTTTAGGATCAGATCGGCGGTTTTTCATAGCCAAAACACCAACACATCGGATCAAACAAGACAAACATCTCTCTGTGCTGACAATCAGTAGTAGCCTCTGTTATGTTCAGAGCTGGGGCTGGTTCAGAGGCCGAACGTAACGTTGCGTCTGGGAACCACATCTTGAGCAGGGGCGGGTAAAATGGCTACAATGTTGCAACTAATTATTCTTAATCTGCACATCAGAATCTTGCGGTTTCCTGTGGCTACAATGTTGCAACTAATTATTCTAACTCATCAGAATGTTGCATCAACTAGAACTAGAGCAACTCGCGTGAAGATGGCAGTGTCGGCAGTCTGACTTCTGTCGTGGCTTCTGAAAAGTAGTGGCTCATGCGGCCAAGCACAAAATAGCCTATCATAACAGGCAACATGACGAGGGTTAAGAATCATTTTGCATTTAATTCTGCATACAAGTGACATACGGCTAAAATTGCACATTAAATTTGCACATTGTAATTAATTAATATTTTATGTATCTGTGTGAATGTATGTTTTGTATTGAATATATAAATAGTTCAAACTTATTTCTCTTGGATATTGTTTATGTCATTGGGTAATTTGATACTGATGTGTTGGAAAGTAATGGTTAAAAGGATAATACTAGTCCAATTTAAAGGGATATTGATTTATATGATATTGTGGTGGTTGACATAATTCACCCACGGAACTATGGGGCGGGGGTGTGTTTTACACATGGACCCTTTAGGCGAGCGGACTCCTTGTAGTTCAGAGCGTGATGTTGTTTGGTTCGGCTTGATGCCTGTTTATCTTGTTAGCGTAAAATAAAGTTCCGTTCTGGATACTCCGCCTCCGACTCCCGTCTCTCGGCACTACACTGGTGACCCCGACGTAAATCCCGCTGAAGTCTCAGGGACCGAAACGAACATGGCCAACAACGCCGCTTTTGTCAAGTTGCCAGAGTTTTGGGAGTTTTCGCCAGCGGCATGGTTCGTGCAGACGGAGGCGCAGTTCGCCATTCGTGACGTCACCGATGACGACGCACGCTACTTCCATGTCGTGGCGGCGCTGGGGAGATCCACCGCGGCCCGGGCCGTGAGTTTCATCACGAACCCCCCGGCCCACGGCAAGTACAGAGCTCTTAAGGAGTTCCTGCTCAAGACTTTTGAGCTGTCAAGTTCGGAACGGGCCCAGCGGTTGTTGGACATTCGGGGCCTCGGGGACAGCAAGCCGTCTGAGCATATGGAGATGATGCTCAACTTGCTAGGTACGGAGGAGCCCAACTTTTTGTTTATTGAGCTGTTCCTCCGGCACATGCCGCCGCAGGTCAGGACGGCGCTCGCTAATACGAGGATTACTGATCCCCGCGCATTAGCAGAGGAAGCTGACCGGTTTTTCCTGGCTGCCCGGAGTTTCGTCCCCGAGGTACTGGCCCCGATGCACACTTTCAAGGCCCCGGACAGCGACAGGCGCTCCGGCAGGGCCCCGGGCGCGACCGCCAGCACAGGTATGTGCTATTTTCACGCGCGTTTTGGCGTGAAGGCGAAGAGGTGCCGGTCCCCCTGCAGCTTCAAACCGAAGGGAAACGACAAGGCTTGCGCTCAGTAGTGGCCGTGAGCGCAGGCGCATTGACACGGCTGCTATTCATCAGTGACACTGTTTTGGGCCGCAAGTTTCTGTGCGACACGGGGGCCCAGAGGAGCGTCCTGCCGGCTACGACCGACGACACCGCGGCTGGTGGACACGGCCCGTGTTTGAGGTCCGCTAACGACACCCCTATACGCACGTATGGCACAAGGGCCGTTGACCTGTGCTTCGGGGGCCGGCGGTTTAATTGGACTTTTGTCGCAGCAGACATCTCCTTTCCCATCCTCGGCGCGGACTTCCTGTGTGCGCATGGCTTGCTGGTGGACGTCAAAAACAGCCGTCTGGTGGATGCAGTGACGTTTGCTTCGTTCGCGTGTGTCAGCGGTGAGGCGGCGTATGGCGGCCTCTCCAGCTCGCTCTCGGAGAGTGACTGCTATCAACGCCTTCTCGGTGAGTTCCCCTGTTTGACCCGACCCACCTTTTCCGCTGCCACTGCCAAGCATGGAGTGGAGCATCATTTAGGCACTACTGGCCCGCCTGTCTATGCTAGGGCCCGGCGGCTTAACCCCGACAGGCTGAAGGTAGCCAGGTCCGAGTTCGCCAACATGGAGCGGCTAGGCATTATCCGCCGCTCGGACAGCCCTTGGGCTTCGCCGCTCCACATCGTCCCCAAGCCAGACGGCGGGTGGCGGCCTTGTGGAGATTACCGCCGCCTTAACGATGCTACCACACCCGACCGCTACCCGATCCCACACATCCAGGATTTCTCGGCGCACCTGGCGGGCAAAAGCATCTTTTCGAAGGTGGACCTGGTGCGTGGCTACCACCAGGTGCCGGTGCATCCCTCGGACATTCCCAAAACGGCAGTGATTACACCGTTCGGGTTGTTCGAGTTCCTGCGAATGCCTTTCGGTCTGAGGAATGCCGCTCAGACCTTCCAGCGGTTGATGGATTCGGTGCTCAGGGAGATGCCTTTCGTTTTTGTGTACTTGGACGACATCCTGGTCGCCAGCTCCTCTGAAGCGGAGCACCGGGCGCATCTCCGGGACCTTTTCACAAGGCTCGACCAGCACGGCCTGATTATCAACCCGGCGAAGTGCCTGTTTGGGTTGTCCTCCATCCGTTTCCTTGGGCATCTCATTGATAAGGACGGGGCCGCCCCTCTTGCCTCGAAGGTGGAGGCGGTTTCTGCTTTTCCCCGCCCACACACAGCCCGAGCGCTCCGTGAGTTCCTGGGGATGGTGACCTTTTATCACCGGTTCATCCACCGGGCAGCCCACATCATGCGCCCGCTGTACGAGGCCCTTAAGGACAAGTCCCCTGGCCAGGCTGTCGATTGGACGGCTGAGAGAGAGTCTGCGTTCGTGGCCACGAAGACCGCTCTGTGCCAGGCCGCCATGTTGGCCCATCCATCGCACACGGCTCCCATCTCCATCACCACCGACGCGTCTGACTACGCCGTCGGCGCAGTGCACGAGCAATGGGTCAATGGGGCCTGGCAACCGCTTGCCTTTTTCAGTCGGCAGTTGACCCCCAGGGAGCGCAGGTACAGCACTTTCGACAGGGAGCTTCTTGGCCTCTGGCTTGCGATCCGTCACTTCCGGTTCCTCCTGGAAGGCCGTGAGTTTGTGGCTTTTGTCGACCACAAGCCACTGACGTTCTGTATGTCCAAGGTGGCTGAACCGTGGTCCGCCCGCCAGCAGCGCCAGCTGGCGTACATCTCCGAGTACACCACCGACATCCGGCATGTCTCCGGCAAGTCCAATGTGGTCGCTGACTGCCTTTCCAGGGCGGTCATCGGAGCTGTGCATCTGGGCCTGGATTACGTCTGCATGGGTGCGGACCAGGCCGCCGACCAAGAGGTCCAGTCCCTTAGAGCGTCAGAGACTGGTTTGCACCTGGAGGAAGTCGCGGTTGGCGGCTCGGGCGTGAAGTTGTGGTGTGACGTCTCCACAGGTCAGCCTCGGCCTCTTGTCCCTGCGAACTGGCGCCGGCCCGTGTTTGAGGCGTTGCATGGCCTCTCCCACCCCGGCGGTAAACCGTCCGTGAGGTTGGTATCTCAGAAGTTTGTGTGGCGGGGGCTTAAAAGGGATGTGAGATCGTGGGTCGGCTCATGCGTGGCCTGCCAGCGTTCCAAGGTGCACCGCCATGTTAAGGCCCCCCTGGAGCAGTTTGCCGTCCCCGAGAGGAGGTTCGACCATGTCAATGTCGACCTGGTGGGTCCTCTTCCCTCCTCCCACGGATTTACACACCTTTTGACGATGGTCGATAGGACGACCCGCTGGCCGGAAGCTGTGCCACTCTCCTCGACGGCGGCTGCAGATGTTGCCCGCGCCTTCGTCGGAACGTGGGTTGCGCGCTTTGGGACCCCTTCCGACCTCTCCTCAGACCGTGGCCCTCAGTTTACTTCCGAGCTGTGGAATGCGGTGGCTGAGGGGTTGGGGGTCAAGCTGCACCGCACTACCGCTTATCACCCCCAGGCCAACGGGTTGTGCGAACGCTTCCACCGGTCCATGAAGGCAGCCCTACGTGCCAGCTTGAGGGACGGCGACTGGGTGGATAGGCTTCCATGGGTGATGCTCGGCCTTAGATGTGCCCCTAAAGAGGACTTGCAGTCCTCCTCGGCGGAGCTGGTCTACGGTCAGACGCTGCGGGTGCCTGGGGATTTCATTCCGGACGCCTCGGTTCCCTGGTCGGCATCCAGGCAGCGTTCCTCCCTGCGGGAGGCGGCCGAGGCGTTTGTGCCCGTCCCCACGTCGCAACACGGCGCCCACGAGTTCCGGGTTCCTCTTGACCTACGCTCCGCGGACTTCGTGTTCATTCGACATGACGCTCACCGCGGCCCCCTTCGCCCCCCCTATGATGGTCCATTCAGGGTTGTACGCCACGGCGACAAGAGCATAGTGGTGGACATTGGGGGTAAGCCTGAGACGGTTTCGGTTGATAGGGTTAAACCTGCTCACATGGATGTGTCCGGATCGACGGAGGTGGCTCAGCCTCCACGACGGGGCCGGCCTCCGGTGTCCCGCCCCTCGCCACCTGTTGACACGCCCTCGACCTCGTTGACCCACTCGACCTCCGGGATGGTGGACGACACCGCCGTACCTGCGGCTGCCCCCTCCTCCTCCTCCTCCTCCCCCTCCTCCTCCTCGGCCCCGATCGCCCGCACGCGCAGGGGTCGAGTCGTTGCCCCCCATCGTCGTGAGGACTTTGACTATGGGTGAATTCTGGGGGGGCTTGTGTGGTGGTTGACATAATTCACCCACGGAACTATGGGGCGGGGGTGTGTTTTACACACGGACCCTTTAGGCGAGCGGACTCCTTGTAGTTCAGAGCGTGATGTTGTTTGGTTCGGCTTGATGCCTGTTTATCTTGTTAGCGTAAAATAAAGTTCCGTTCTGGATACTCCGCCTCCGACTCCCGTCTCTCGGCACTACAATATTTCATTTATGGTTTGTTACACTGGTAATGTGAATAGCTACTTTAACAAGGTTAAAATAGTTGTGTTACTTTAAAAGCTTGATTACATTTAAGAAATTTGAATACATTGAGTAAATTACTATTAGTGCATTAACTAACCTTAGAGAGAGAGATCTTTCGCTATCAAAAGAATTCGGGAGCGCACTCCACACTAATAGCTAGACACGCTAGGGGGCGCTACATAAAATAGTGGCTCGTCCGGGATTGTTAATAAATTCAATTAATTAATTAGTAATTTGATGCTAATAGCCGGTGGCATTAGTTGTTATCTTTTGTTACTTTCTCAAAGAAATTCATATAGTTTACTGAGAAGCTAAAAGTCTATGCTAATCTAAAGTAATGCAATTAGTAAATACAAGTCAATTCATGTTTAGCCATTAGCATTAGCCTGTATTTTGTTATTTTCTCAAATAAATTCAAATAGTATTGAGAAGCTAAAAGCCTTGAGGAGCTAAAAGCCTAACAGAAAATGGAGTCGCAGAATAGCACAATAGAATTAGTTAAAGAGCTCAAAGTCTGGTGCGGAAGAGAAGAATTGGATGAAGACCATGCTGTAATGGTGATGATTCCAGGAGATAGAGA
Source organism: Urophycis tenuis (assembly GCA_036785325.1). NCBI lineage: Eukaryota > Metazoa > Chordata > Actinopteri > Gadiformes > Phycidae > Urophycis > Urophycis tenuis. The sequence goes on along the minus strand of JAXIVH010000004.1, from coordinate 11,512,983 downwards.
GAATGCCCAGATTGAAGAAACCATGGGAAACATCAAAGCCTTAGGTCGAGTGCGCGTGAGAGGACGGACACTCAGTCTGAAGCTGAATCTACTAAAAGTGCTATGGGAGTGTAAGGAAGTGGTGGACCCCACCAAAGTACCTCCGGACTGGTTGCCAGCTGGCAAGACTGAAAAGTGGAGGATCATTGATGCTTCTGAAAATCCTGTTCCTGGTGACGGTGCTTCTTCTAGCCCGTTAAAGGGTTTGTTTGATGATCCGCCAGCAGGTGGCTCGGCAGAGTCTATTATTCGTGCAGTAGGTGATTTGTTGACTAAGATGGGGAAACTATCAGGCGAGAACAGCAGTTGCCGTCGTCTGAGAGTGTTCTCTGGTACTTTGCCAACTCCAGTTGGAGAAGAGTCTCTTGAGCATTGGTTAGAGCATGCGCGACTGATGGTTGAGGAGAGTGAGTGTTCCACTAAGGAGAAACGACGGCGCATTATGGAAAGTTTGAAGGGTCCTGCGTTAGCTGTTGTCAAGGCTGTGCGGACTGCTGATCCAGAGGTTAGTCCTGCTCAGTGCTTAGAAGCCATTGAGAGTGCTTTTGGGTCTGCTGAGACAGGTGAAGACCTGTATTTTCCCTTTAGGTTGTTACAGCAGCAGCCAAAGGAAAAGTTGTCTGACTTTCTTAGGCGCCTAGAGTTGTCGTTGACCAAGGTAGTTCGTCGCGAAGGTCTCCCTACAGGCCGTGCTGACCGTGCTCGAGTGGAGCAGCTGCTGAGAGGTGCTGTCCACTCTGATATGATGCTTGTCCAGCTCAAACTCAGGGAAAGGAGGGAAAACCCTCCATCATTCTTGGAACTGCTGAGCGAGGTCCGTAGTGAAGAAGAGTATAAAACTTCTAGGATGAAGCTGAACACATCTGTGCAGAGAGTCCATGCAAACCCTGCTACGGACAGTAGACAGGAAGACGTTGAGCATTTGAGAGCTGAAGTTCAAGAACTCAAGTCAATGTTCACCTCCATGAGAACGCTGCAAAGCCAAGTTGTAGCAGATAGCAGAGACCCAAGGTCGCTGACAAAAGTGCCCACCCCAGAGACCGGCGGTGAGGATGAAGTAGCTGCCTTGAGAAAACAAGTGAAGAACCTGCAAAAGCAAATGGCAGGCCACAAGTCTAAAGTCTCTGAATCCCCTGCTACAGTTCATAGAGTAGAGTCATCAAGACCAGCCCACAGTGATAATAGAAGGCAACCATCTAACGACTCGGATGGGAACTTTTGTTATCGCTGTGGTGAAAATGGGCATTTCTCTGCTAAATGCCACAATGCAGAGAATCAGGCCAAAGTGATCCAGAAGTTGATCCACTCTCTGAAGAAAGCTAAACAGGGAGAATCACCAGTAAACCGTCCCACAGTGTGCTCAGCTAAGAAAAGTGAGATAACCACGCTGAGAAGAGACATCCCTCATGGACTGATTGGCCCATCTTCAATCGTTCCAGTGAAGATAAATGGCCAACATTGCGATGCACTCCTTGATAGTGGCTCACAAGTCACTATTATCTTTGAGACCTGGTACAAATGATACTTACCTGATGTCACAATCCAGCCAGTGTCAGGATTGGCAATATGGGGACTAAGCGACACCAGCTACCCCTATCTCGGATATGTCGTAGTGGAGATGGAGTTTCCTGCTAACATCACAGGCTCGAAGGAGACACTTTCGGTCCTGGCCCTGATATGCCCAAGTCCTCAAAGTCTTGAGAAGACTTCTGTGATCCTCGGAACTAATGCTAACCTGTTTCAGAGACTCTCTAGACTCTGCAAAGAGACCACAGGAGTGGACATTGCTCAGACACTTGGCATAAAAGCAAAGAACTCCATCTTGCACACAGCCCAGCCAACCAATGAGGGTGGAGAGGATGAAGTAGGATATGTGAAGTGGATGGGCCCAGGCTCACTTACCCTACCACCTGGTAGTGAATGCTGTGCCATTTGTGAAGTAGAGTTGACAAAGCCTCTGGATCAAGACCTGCTGATGGTCGAAGCCTCACCCACTGTTCCATTACCATCTGGAGTACTGCTGCAGCCTATGGTAGTGTGGAGTATCACCTCACTGTGCTTATACAGAATGAGTCTCTTAAGGATGCAGTCATCCCAGTTGGAACCGTCGTAGGCCAGTTATGCCATGTTGATTCAGTCATTCCATCTCTGAAAGTTGAAACTGAAGCCGTGACTATTCCAACAGAGTTAGACCCTCAATCGATTCAGTTTGGCGACTCGCCCATACCTCGTCAATGGAAAGAGCGACTCCGTCAAAAGTTATGTGAGCGAGCTAGCGTATTCTCATTGCATGAGTGGGACGTTGGCCTGGCAAAGGAGGAAGAACGTTCAAGACGCCTTGCTCCAGCAGATATTGACGATGTCCGTAAGCACTTGCAGGAGTTGTTGAAGGCTGGCATAATTAAGGAGTCACGTAGCCAGTACGCATCGCCAGTTGTGATAGCCAGAAAGAAAACCGGGCGTGTCAGATTGTGCATTGACTATAGGCAGTGTTGGGTAGTAACGCGTTATTAGTAACGCCGCTACTTAACGCCATTATTTTTTTCAGTAACGCGTTGTTTTTTAAAATTCAGTAACTCCGTTCCCGTTACCAAACGCTACGTTACTCCGTTCCTTTTGGTGAGGTTTTACAACGGCACGCAGTTCCCGATCAATAAAGTTTAATTGAATTGAAAAACAAAGCTGTCGCCTTTAGCGTCACACACGCAATCAAACACGCGCCCCGAAGATGACTGGACAGGTCAGTGCACGGCATGATGGCGAGCGAGAAGGGGAAGATCAGTTTCTACTCTTGGAAATACTCAAATTTTTTTCAACTCGAGAGTAAAGGGGAAAACAATATTTCGGTAAGATGTAAACTGTGCCCCGGGTCAAAAATCCTCTGTACGGCGAAAAACAGCAACAGCAATCTGCTGAAGCACATCGAGAAGTGGCATGCACCCACACACACACACACACACAGCGCTCCGAGGAGGCGGAGCGAGGACGCGGCGGAGGCGTCTGCCTCTCGCACGGCCGCGGCTCAGCGGCGCTCAGCCGGCCGACGTTGACGTCAGAATATTGTTTTCAGTTATTTATATCAGAATGTCTGTATTCGCTTTTAAGCCACTTTAATTTTTGGCAGTTTGTTTTTGAATACCAAATAAGAAAAATAGCATCGTTTAGCCAGTTTATAGCCTATGGCCTGACTGAAATAAATAGACATTGAAAAAGTACTTTGGTGTTTGTGTTGGTGCACAACAGATCATATTGCTTGGATGATTAGATTCAGTGATGTGGATGCAAATGAATTGAAACGGTTGTATTATTTTGTATTATTCAGCATCAGTACAGAATTGAAATGACGGCTAGAGGGGAACTCAATCAATCAACCTTTAGAGCATTGGAAGAACGTTTTACAGTAACTAAAAAGTTACTTTCTCAGTAACGCATTACTTTTTGGTTTAAGTAACTGAGTTACTAACTGAGTTACTTTTTTACAAAGTAACTAGTAACTGTAACTAGTTACTATTTTTCAGTAACTAGCACAACACTGACTATAGGACCCTCAACAGCCGTACGATTCCAGACCAGTACACAACTCCTCGCATAGATGATGCGTTAGACTGCTTGACTGGGAGCAAATGGTTTTCTGTCCTCGATCTGCGCAGCGGCTACTACCAGATTGCCATGGCGGAGGAGGAAAAAGAAAAAACCGCCTTCATTTGTCCCCTTGGATTTTTTCAATTTGAAAGAATGCCCCAGGGCATAACCGGAGCGCCTGCAACGTTCCAAAGACTTATGGAGAAGGCGGTCGGCGATATGAATCTCCTTCAAGTGTTGGTTTATTTAGAAGTAGGGCTTAAACTCTCCCTTGACAAATGTCAATTTTGTCAACCCAGGGTAAAGTATGTGGGTCACATAGTTTCCGCTGAGGGCGTTGCCACTGACCCTGAAAAGCTAGAAGCAGTTGCTAATTGGCCGAAGCCCACAGATCTTAAGACACTGTGATCTTTCTTAGGGTTCTGTGGGTACTACAGATGCTTTATAGAAAACTATTCAGCAATCGTTAGGCCCCTCACTGAACTGACCAAGGGCTACATTCGCGACTATCGTAGTGTCGTGCGGGGCCGGCAGTCCCTGAGCAGGTTCTCCCTGAGCAGGTTCTCCCTGGGCAGGTTCTCCCTGGGCAGGTTCTCCCTGATCAGGTTCTCCCTGGGAGGACCTGCCGGGGGCGCTGCCTCCTCCTCAGGGGTCTGATTTGCTAATGACAGAACCAGCTGGGTGGAGGTGTCAGGACAGGGATGAGATGGCGTCAGGTCGTGACTCGGAGCGTCCAGACTGTAAGCCCGGGCTGACTCTGGGGGGGGGTAACGGATGGGTTCGGTGCTCCAATGTACTCCCCCAAAGAGGCCGTAGTTACATAAGGCGATGGCGTCATACATCTGACGTCAGAACCGAGACACGTCTGTTCAAAATGAGCAGTCTCATGCTCCGCTGGCCAAACATCTAAATGCTGAATGAGTTCCAAATCAACTGAATGTCATTGAAGCCAAACCTTGTGTGTGTGTGTGTGTGTGTGTCCCAGCTCCATGAGTGTGGGGGGGGTGACCTTCCCCCTGGAGCAGCAGTCTAAGGACCCCCATGCGGTGGTCTACAGCGGGCTCTACGACACAGAGGGCGTCGCCCACACCAAGAGCGGAGAACGCCAGCCGGTCCAGATCAGCATCCAGGTCAGCATCCTCTATCAACCAGAGTGGTAACCAGGTAATAAGTAATAACCAGGTAATAACCAGGTTATAAACCAGGCTGTGCTGCAGTTCACAGAGGCTGGCTGCCTGGAGACCGTGTGGCAGGTGAAGTTCTACAAGTACAACAAGAGAGACCACTGTCAGTGGGGGAACAGCTTCAGCAGCATTGAGTACGAGTGTAAACCCAACGACACGCACACCCTGATGTGGATCAATAAGGAGATGTTCCTCTGAACCACACCAGAACCAGGCCAACCGGACCACAGGGAGAGAGAACGCCGACTGACACAGTAAAGCCATCCCTGGGCCATGTCTTCTGGTCGTTGAACTTCGTAGTACATCATGGTGCACAAAGTAGTGTGCTGATACTGGCGTAGAACTGTGTCTTCTGGTTAAACTTAATGTGATGGAAGTAAAGACATAAACATGTGGTTTCCGTGGTAATGTAGAATGTTGTTTTTTTTTATGTTGTAACGTGCTAAAAAAATGGTTCAGTATTTTTTTTTTTACATTTTATATATTACTGTGTAGTCTAGAAGGGTCAAGGTGTCCACTAACCTTAACACTAACTCTAACCTAACCCTTACATTCACTGACAGCCAATTTTGAACCATTTGTTTTCTAATAAGGGATTTTTCACGATTTGTTGTTGTTCGTTGTCATATTGTTAGTAGGAATAACTGGTTCATTGTACTTTTAGATATACAGACTTGTGCAAGAACAGAACACTACTGTTTATGTGACACGTGATACCCTGTTATGTTATCATCTTTGTGAATATCAATAAATATATTAACTGGAACATGGCATGAATTTAAATATATATATATATATATATATATATATATATATAAATATATATATATAGAGAGAGAGAGATAAAATGTGTATATAGATGACATCACAGGCATAGAGATATTACACTTTATTCCAATAACTCACATCAGCATTCCTCTGCCAACACGACTTTCTGCTGGTATCAAGGGGACTAGGGAAAGGTCCAATCCTGCTCGGTCCTGACCAGGAAGCGGACCAGAACCCTTCTTTCATCAGAAGTACGACCACGGTTCATTTGCATATGCAGATGTGCAGCTGTGCTATGCTGCTCGTGATGGGACGTCTCAATTAAAAGGTACTGATCGATGGCCCAGAACCAGAACCCCCCCCCACAGGGCTGGGGGGACACGGCGTTGAGTGACACAGTGATGGACTACTTATTCCTTTCCTGGTCCTGTTTGGTCCACACTGGTTCTGGGACACCGAGACTGGCCAGGCCTGTCCCACCACCCACGTTTCTATGAATGTGAACATCACGGTTAAAATATGACGGTCATACAGTACATGACGGCTGAGTCATGAAGCCTTTTAAAAATGACCTCCAGCCCAATAAATACACATTGACGTGAGAGTTCCCTGGGACGTTACGGAAAATACGGAGCAATAAAATTTTCCTAAAATACAATACATTATACACTTTTTTTCAAGTGATGATAAATGCCCTAAAACAAATAAACGTGGTTCAGTCAAATGCTAAAATCAGATTCAGCTGTCATGTCACTCAAAATAATACAACCAAACGGAGAGCAGGAAGCACACGTGATTGAAGGCTTGCCTTCTAAGATCTGACCAATCGTGTGCACCGTGCTACCATGGCAACCATCAGCACTACAGTCACTTCCTGTTGCCCCTGGGGCCACAACAGGTTTCTCCCCTGTTGCTGTGTGTGTGTGTGTGTGGGTGTGTGGGGGTGTGTGTGCGGGTGTGTGTTCCATGCTGAGGTCCTCATCATGTGTTGGGATGCGCAGCTCCAAAGAAGTCACTGAAACACAAGAGTTGGAGAACAATCCAGATGTTTTTTTATATCTCCATCGATCAATCCTGTCACAATGCTGATGAAGCTGAGAGATGGACCGCTACGAGATTGCTTAGCATGGGTTAGCATTGTGATGCACTTAGCAAGCATTGTCCCAAATTGCCCCTTTGGGACAAATAACGTGTTTTGAATTATTGTGTTAGCATAGGCATGTGTTGTACTAGTTTTGTGTTATATGTTTGTTATATGTTTAGTTAGCGCTCTGCTAGCAGTACCTGAGGATGTGGGACAGCTCGGGGCTCCTGTAGATGAACTTGTGTTTGTAGGCCAGTGAGGACGCGAAGGGAACGAACTGCACCTTGTGGCCGCTCAGACTCTGGGAGCTCGCCGCAGCACTGTAGAGCTACACACCACACACATGTTAACCACCACACGTGACAGGTGGTGGTGAGACAGGCGAGTAGTGACAGCGGGAGGTATAACAGGTGGAGGTGAGACAGTTGTTGTGACAGGAGAATGTGAGACAGGTGGTTCAGGTGATGGTGGTAGCCTTACCTTCTTGCCCAGGTGGAATGGAACAACGCTGTCGTCCTCAGCATGAAGGATCAACACAGGACACGAGATGTGGTTCACACTGAGGAGAGAGAGAGACAGGTCCTCACCTGTGTGGCTGAATGTGGTGCCCTGTAACGCCTGGCACGGGCCACTAGGGGGCTGACGCTACTGTCCAGTTAGCACAAACGCTGTGTGTGCGTGCATGCATGCGTGTGTGTGTGTGTGTCTGTGTACCTACTTCTCATCACTGGCGAAGCGGATGCCGTTGGCTGTGATGGCGTCTAAGAAAAACCAATCAAAGCCTGGCAGATACCTGTACACCTGGAGAGAGACTGCAGGTTACCAGCAGACCAGGCACACACAGGTAGCCAGTAGATACTAGTAGACATAGGTAGACCCAGGGTTGGAGTCTGATCCCCAATGTGCAGTCCATCTGTAGTCATCCTGAGCAAGATGCCCCCTAGCTGCTCCTTGTGAAGCTGCAGCTCACTGGAGGTGATAACACATGACTGAGTAGAAGTGGCCGTGAGTGCATGTGATTCTACTAGTGGGTATGGCTCTGCACTGCAGTCATCCACATCACTGCATCTCCTCTCTGGACACATGAGACCTTGTTCAGAACCTTGTTTCAGATTGATGGGAGTCACCTCGAACAGCTCAATGACCAAGTGTGCGTGTGTTGCTCTGCGTATGTACATATTAAGGACCGGTGGTGTGTGTTGTTCTGTGTGTGTCTCTCTCCTTTCAAGCACGATCTGAAACACACACTCATGCGTCTCATCAACTGATTAATGTCCCAACAGAGAAACTCATACAAGGTAAATAAACCTGAATCTCCAACATGATGAGACACATGAGCACAGAGAACAGTACTGGTCCTGCTGGGTCAAACAGCAGAGCTACAGTAACGTACAGGAAGTAACGTCTGTTGGCCTTGTTTAACTTGACACACGGGTTACAGAACAGCCCCCCTAAAGGGGGCCGTGAGGATCACTCACAGCCCAGGCTTTCAATTCATGTCTTTATGCACTGGGCTCCAGGCCTGTCAGATTGTATGATTATTGTATATCAGTCACAGAGCAGCTGCCTGGCTACAGAGCAGTCATGAGATGCTTTTGGGAGGGTGGCAACTAGAAGAAGACACTAAAGAATGATGCTTAAAGTCTAAATAATTTCCTGAAGGCTGGGTGCTCCATGAGGATGAGGTCCACCAGCTTGGCTAACCTTTCAGTCAGGGACAGATGTGACGTCACAAGCCTAGTCCAGATTGTTAGAGAAGGTGAGAGAGTGCCTGAACAAGTAGGTGAGTGAGTGAGTTAGAGAGTGACTGAGTGAGTAAGCGAGTGAGTGAGTGAGTGAGTGAGCATGGAGTACCATAGAGAAGGGGTGACTCCTTGCTTCCTCTCTGATGTTGGTGAACGGCGACTCCAGGACCAGAGCATCTGGAGGACTTCCTGTCACACACAAGCAGTTACACACTACACACTACACACAACCACTATTACGCAGTACTACACACAACCACTATTACACACTACTACACACAACCGGTCACACACATCCTACCTCTGTCAGTGAGCGCTCGGACCAGGTTGGTGGCCACTCTGAAACACACGGGTTGCATTGAGAGGTCAGTGAGCGAAACGCGCTCTGAGCGACAGCGGGGGTGTGAGTGTGAGAGTTACCCAGTGCCCAGAGAGTGGCCCCAGACGTAGAGGGGCTTCCCGCTGACGGCCTGTTTGAGCCGCTGGTACATGAACAGAGAGTCTGCGGTCATCCCGCTCTCAGAGGGGCTGCCATCTGAATCCCCCCAGCCTGCGCACAGGTAACATACAGATACAATAATACATACAGGATGCATGAACACATTGTACTGTCCCCCAGTGTGAACACATTATATCTAATAATACACACAGTATTCATAAACACATGATATATAATAATACACAGTATTCATTACCAAATTATATCTATTAATACATACAGGATTCATAAACACATTATATATATTAATACATACAGTATTCATAAACACAATACTGTACTTAATACCCCTGCCCAAACAGATACTACAATACACACAGTATAGATTATATGTATACCATATTTAAACCCTACTCTCACAAGCACTTCCCTGTATCCGTTTTATATATTGATATATATTATAGATATGTGTGTGTTACAGGAACAATATAAGAACAATAAAATAGGTTTGTACCTCGGTAGTCGAATGTCACCACATGGTAGCCATATGAACTGAGCACCTGAGAGAGAGCCTCAACAATTAGTCATCAAGTCCAAGGAATAGAACCCCCAACCTCGCAATGTATATGTACATGGGTGTGAGACCGGGAGAGTGTGTGTGTGTGCGTGTGCGTGTGTGTGTGTGTGTACCTTGTACAGCTGTACTCTGTGGTCTCCCCCCCTGCAGAGACATGAGTCAGATTTCAGATCTCAAATCTCAAATGTTCTCATGTGAAAGATAGCACATGCACACACAAATATATCTTTAAATACATTTGAAAAACCAATTCCCTGAGCTAACGTAGTTACCCCAACCACAAAAAACCATGAGTCTGCTAGCTAAAGCGCAGATCTGGCAGGTTTCATATGGAGGTCATGTGACCACCAGCAGCTGCAGTGGTAAGAGGTGTGTGTGTGTGTGTGTGTGTGTGTGTGTGTGTATACCTGGTCCCTGCGTTGCCATGGAGATACAGTATGACAGGATGAGGTGACAGTAGAATGGCATCATACCAGTCTCTGTCTCTACCCTGAGCCTCTGCCCACATCTGGGCTGGAACTGTGTGCCTTTAAACACATGACGTATACAGAACATATAACATACATAGAAAACATGACTGTGTATAATGTAAGGTGTGTGTATATATAATACATAGTGGGTCAATAGTGTGTATCAAACAGTGTGTGTGTGTGTGTGTTGAAGGTACCAGACTCCTATCTTGAATCCTGCCTCTGGTTCCAGGTAGTAGTTGATGGTGTGGTTCAGACCATGGTCAGCTGGTCTCCTCAGGTCTATGAAGTAGGGCAACCTCACTGCGCGCGCACGCGCACACACACACACACACACACACACACACACACACACACACACACACACACACACACACACACACACACACACACACACACACACACACACACACACACACACACACACACACACACACACACACGTTACCCAGGGCTACGGACAGACACACAGGTACAGACAGAGACAGACAGACTCACCAAAGTTGAGGAAGACCAGTTTGGCCTGGATGGAGGGGCAGAGTTTCACCAGGACCGGGATACAGATGTAGACCAGAAGAATCCACAACAAGATCTTCTTCACTCGCCCTCTCACCCCTAACCTGGAACACAAACACACACACACACGCACACACGCACACACGCACACGCACACGCACACACGCTCTGTTATGTTATGATTGATTGATTGAAAGCGGGACAGCTGATTGGCTGGTTGACTTTAGTTGAGTTGTGTCATGTGCATCACAGCCTATGTTTCACACTATGTGGTGACGGACATGTCGGATCCTGTGAAGTATATGAGCTAAGCTAGGCTAATGAATGAGAGCTAGGCTAGGCTAATGGAAGAGAACTAGGCTAGGCTAAACAATGAAAAGAAAGAGCTAGTCTTAAGAAACAGTTCAAGTCAGTTCAACCGAGGAAATTATCACTTTCTCTTTAATAATGAAACAAAAGCACACTCGGTGACCCCCAGATATATATGGAACACACACCCACACACACCCAGAGTAATGGGAGAACAGAACTATCAACTGTATAAATAATTTATGGAGAGAGAGGGAGAGAGAGGGAGACAGAGAGAGAGAGAGGAGTGAGAGAGAGAGACAAAGGGGTAGAGTGAGAGCACACAGTAAATCATGGAGGTGACTACACAACAGTAGGGTATCAGGGGTCAAATCAGAAAGACAAAGTCACGTTAAGCAGGTTCTTAACAGCAACAGCCCAGAAGGTACCATTTCTATGGTAACGAAAACACTGTCAGCTGCCAACTACAGAGTTATGCTGATTATCATTACTGGATGGCTTTCATGCCAGTACATTAGTCTAGCCTTAGAATTGCATGCTGTACAGGTTAAGAGCTAGCAGAGCAGCATGGTGCTATAATTAGCCGACGATAAGCTGGGCATCACATCCACTTGTTATTGGCAGAGCAGATTAGAGCCCAGTAATAATCTGGTCACTCGCCTCCAGACCACTCAATAAGAGAGCGAAAGAGAGAGAGAGAGAGAGAGAGAGAGAGAGAGAGAGAGAGAGAGAGAGAGAGAGAGAGAGAGAGAGAGAGAGAGAGAGAGAGAGAGAGAGAGAGAGAGAGAGAGAGAGAGAGAGAGAGAGAGAGAGAGAGAGAGAGAGAGAGAGAGAGAGAGAGAGAGAGAGAGAGAGAGAGAGAGAGAGAGAGAGAGAGAGAGAGAGAGAGAGAGAGAGAGAGAGAAAGCGAGTGAGAGAGAGCGAGGCAGAGAGAGAGCTGGAGAGAGAGATGCTTACGGGAAGTATTTCTAGACACTGGCTCAGCACTACAGGCTCTTGTTCAGCAGAAACCCTTCCTCCTTTTGAGTTCTCCTCTATGCTGATGACTCCACGCTCTTCCTGCCCCAACTTAACTTACTTACCCTAAACCTCATCAGACATGTTGATCTTGTCAAATACGACCTCATTTAGACCAACCACTCAGTACATGTACAGTGACATGAAAAACACCTGTGTGTGCAAACAGTGGGATCACTAAAACAAAATCCAAAAAATAAATACTGGAAACCCCTAGTACTGAGAGGGCTCATCATTAAATTGGGCCAGTAATTTCAAGGTGCGGGCATGGATCTTATGAATCGTGATGCTAATAGCAGCATCAGTTGTAATATGGATGCTAACAGTGTCATTAATACAAAGCCAGAAGTCTTGATGGTGATCAGTAATGTGGATGTGATGACTGGGCCGTTTCAAGCATCTAGTGAGATAAGAAAACACTCTCTGACCATGAATCATCTAACGGATCTGCCATCTGAATCAGAAAGGAGGTGAGAGAAGCAGGAACACCAACAATTCTGTCAACGGGGGGAAATACTTTCAACCGACCACCGCTGTGAGACGAAGAGTGATCTACAGGGTGTTGTTGTTGCACTGTCTGTATTCCTTACACCACTCGCTCTCTATTGGCTCACTTCTGTTTCACTTCCACTGCCCACCCCAACCCCCAGCTGGCTGCTGCGAACCAACAGCCCAATCTACACCAGTAGGCTCCTTCAAACTAAAAGCACAAGCTGTACCAACAGCTCCTCCAAACCAAAAGCCACACCATCACAACTAGGTTCCTCACACTAAAGGAGCATCCCACTTCAAACTACCAAGTGCTGGCCAGCAGCCAGTGGGTCCAGGAGGGCTGGCCGGCAGCCCGGCCTGCTGTCGTCCCCCAGGGAGGATGACCTTCATGGGGCCTGAGGACACTGCAGGGACAGCTGTGAGACAGGAGACTCGCCCTGATAGCCCTGGTCTACACACCCCTATAATCCTGGTCTATAGAGTCTAGACAGCTCTATATGCTGGTCTAGGTAGGGTGTTGAGAGCTCTATGTGCTGGTCTAGTTAGAGTGCTGGTCTACGTGGGGTGCTGGTCTAGTTGGAGTGCTGGTCTAGGTACGCCGCCGGTCTAGGTAGAGTGCTGGTCTAGGTACGCCGCCGGTCTAAGTAGAGTGCTGGTCTAGGTAGAGTGCTGGTCTAGGTAGGGCGCTGGTCTAGGTAGGGTGCTTGTCTAGGTAGAGTGCTGGTCTGGGTAGAGTGCTGGTCTAGGTAGAGTGCTGGTCTAGGTAGGGCACTGGTCTGGGTAGAGTGCTGGTCTAGGTAGAGTGCTGGTCTAGGTAGGGCACTGGTCTGGGTAGAGTGCTGGTCTGGGTAGAGTGCTGGTCTAGGTAGAGTGCTGGTCTAGGTACGCCGCTGGTCTAGGTAGGGTGCTGATCTAGGTAGAGTGCTGGTCTAGGTACGCCGCTGGTCTAGGTAGAGTGCTGATCTAGGTAGAGTGCTGGTCTAGGTAGAGTGCTGATCTAGGTAGAGTGCTGGTCTAGGTAGAGTGCTGGTCTAGGTAGAGTGCTGGTCTAGGTAGAGTGCTGGTCTAGGTAGAGTGCTGGTCTAGGTACGCTGCTGGTCTAGGTACGCTGCTGGTCTAGGTACAGTGCTGGTCTAGGTACAGTGCTGGTCTAGGTAGAGTGCTGGTCTAGGTAGAGTGCTGGTCTAGGTAGAGTGCTGGTCTAGGTACGCCGCTGGTCTAGGTAGAGTGCTGGTCTAGGTAGGGCGCTGGTCTAGGTTGGGCGCTGGTCTAGGTAGAGTGCTGGTCTAGGTAGGGCGCTGGTCTAGGTAGGGCACTGGTCTAGGTAGGGCGCTGGTCTAGGTAGAGTGCTGGTACTGAGCCGTTTGAGGAGGGTGGTGTGTAACATATACGTCCAGGCGTGAAACAAAATAGCCCAGGACACTTTGGGTTGGGTTTCGAACAACCTCAGAAGAGGCTTCCTCCAGTAGCAGCAGTGTGTACTTCAGGACGACAACAGACCACACCCTGGGCCACGACTTGAGGTGTTAAGACAATAACTTAACTACTCCATGGAAATGAAATATAAAGAAGTGATTGAGGATTCATATGTGATTAATGAAACAAACTGTACAAAAAGAGATGATAATGACATCAGACCCCAACCCTTACACACACTGACCCCTAGACCCTAACCCCATACACCAGAGAAACAACCCCCAACCCAGTCAATCATCATGGCAGCATCTTGGTTTCTGACTCATTGACAACTCAGTGCCTTGGCCGGGGGTCGTGACCTGTGACCTGTGACCATTAATCTCTCTCTCTCTCTCGATCGAAGCAGACAGGACAGGTTGAACTAGTGAGGTCAGATGGTGAAACAATAGAGAGCTTCTATAGTGTAACGCGAGATTTAAAAAGATTACCAGAACAACTCGCTTCTACAAAGTCCCGGTTTTCATTAGAAATAAACACACCTGGTGTCAACAGTACAGTAAAGTTACAACCAAAGTGACAACAACTATCGCTTATTACGACAACGGAACTCCAAAACAGTCCCGTATTAGTACAGCATCCCAACACGAAAATCAGACATTTGATTTAAGTCCCACCGCTACTTAGTTAAACCGATTTAATGATTACTAGGTCAGCGTAGCAGGGGGGTCCCGTGACCCACCTCTCAGGTGGACTCTGTGGTTCATCGGGTCTTACCTCCTGAACGACCTGGCCATGCTCTTGTCCTCGTCGGTCCCCAGCGGAGAGTCCCTCGCCTCTGCCGGCTGCGTGACAGCCGCGTCGGGGTGGCCGCTCTGCTCGGCGGGGAGGGAGCTGTTCCGCTTCCGCATCCCTGAAACGAGCAGGGCTGGGTGTGAACACAGGGAGGCTGAGGTGAGGTGGAAGTGAGGCTGGGGATGACGGTCGGATGTCCCGTGTGTCCTGGTCGGACCGGTCGGATGGCAACAGGACGAGTCCTCGAGGAGGAACGGCTCGGCTGACGGGCTCACCACTTGGCCCACATTGTTTGCAGAAGTCAGATATCTGCAGAGACCAGCTGATCAAACCTCACGTTCGTGTTGGCTCCCGTCTCCGCCAATCAGAGGAGAGAAGCAGTGTGCCGTCCGCGCGCGCGTGCGTGCGTGCGTGTGTGTGTGTGTGTGTGTGTGTGTGTGTGTGTGTGTGTGTGTGTGTGTGTGTGTGTGTGTGTGTGTGTCTGTGTGCGTGCGTGCGTGCGTGTGTGAACTTAGTACCCCGAACTGATGACAGACAGATCCGGTCTAGCGTACGGAGGACGCCATGGAGTAGTGATGTCACTTTAAACGTATGAACCCCGCCGTACGTACAACACTGTCGTGTCCTTGGTCCTGGTCACTCACAGCTCCACAGACTGGACCAGTAGAACACTGTCATGTCCTTGGTCCTGGTCCACTCACAGTTCCACAGACCAGGCCAGTACAACAGACGTCACACTACCTGACGGGTCTTGTGACCGTCCTTAGAAAGCGGAAGTACTTTGATTCGTCAGGGCCTCGTCGTTTCCGGTCACATGACAACAACAAGGCGGGGTTTCGTGTTTTGCCGCGTAAAGTGAACCTGTTGTCCGTGGTGATCCGTGGTGAGAAGTAGTTAAAGTTGTGATAAGTGGTGATCCGCTTAACCCTAACTCTCTCAGTACAGCTCTCAGTTCTTATCGATATGTTTTGTGAGAAATCGATCGAGTTGATTCGGGAGCTACAGCGCATGAGCGACGGACAGCTGCCCGCTTTCAACGTGAGTGGAAGTACTGGTTAATAACTTCACTAGTTAAACTAGTCACCATGGGTAACACTTGACAGTACTAATTAACAACTACACTAGTTACCATGGGTAACACTTGACAGCACTAGTTAACAACTACACTAGTTACACTAGTTACCATGGGTAACACTTGACAGTACTAGTTGATTGATAGTTACACTAGTTACAACGGTGACACTTGGCAGTACTAGTTAATAACTACACTAGTTACCACAGTAACACTAACTGCTTCGTGTGTGGTTTAGGAGGACGGGGTTCGGCAGGTTCTGGAGGAGATGACCGCGCTGTACGAGCAGAACCAGAGCGACGTGTGAGTGACGCTCTGCTTAGTCTGTTCATACATTGGTATGTTCTCCAGGAACACTACGGGGAACATAAGTCAGGTAGGACGTATGATGACGTGTTCATGTGTGGTCGTGTGGTCACGTGTCTTCACCCTAAAGCAACGAGGCCAAAGGTGAAGGCAGAAGTGATCTGATCCCATCCATCAAGCTGCGTCACTGCTGCCTGCTGAGGAACCAGCGCTGCATCACAGCATACCTGTAAGAACCAATATCACATCTATACTACATACATCTGTCATGTTATTATACCTGTAAGAACCAATATCACATCTATACTACATACATTGTCATTTTATTATACCTGTAAGACCCAATATCACATCTAAACTACATACATATGTCATGTTATTATACCTGTAAGACCCAATATCACATCTATACTACATACATCTGTCATGTTATTATACCTGTAAGAACCAATATCATATCTATACTACATATATCTGTCATGTTATTATACCTGTAAGAACCAATATCATATCTATACTACATACATCTGTCATGTTATTATACCTGTAAGAACCAACATATCTATAGCACATACATCGGTCATGTTATTATCCCTGTAAGAACCAATATATCTATACTACATACATTTGTCATGTTATTATACCTGTAAGAACTAATATATCTATACTACATACATCTGTCATGTTATTATACCTGTAAGACCCAATATCACATCTATACTACATACATCTGTCATGTTATTATACCTGTAAGACCCAATATCACATCTATACTACGTACATCTGTCATGTTATTATACCTGTAAGAACCAATATCACATCTATACTACATACATCTGTCATGTTATTATACCTGTAAGGATCAATATCATATCTATACTACATACATGTGTCATGTTATTATACCTGTAAGGACCAATATCATATCTATAGTACATACATCGGTCATGTTATTATACCTATAAGAACCAATATATCTATACTACATACATTTGTCATGTTATTATACCTGTAAGAACCAATATCATATCTATACTACATACATCTGTCATGTTATACCTATAAGAACCAATATCACATCTATAATGCATACATGTCATGTTATTATACCTAGAATGTAGAATAATTACATCTGTAATCATTATTACAGATGATACCATGAAGAATTATATAATACATAAAATACATAAAAGACAAAACACAAAATACATAAAACACAACATAAGCAATATTAGAGATATTGTTTATAGGTGTAGTAAGTATACATTACATACAGATATAATCATTATTATAGATTATAGATTACACCTGTGAGAATGCTTAACATATACATGATATATTTGATCTTTGTATTATATATGTGTACCTGTACAACCACTTGCCCATATGATATACTAGTGTCAGATGTATACCGTGAAATGTACATGATATTGAATAGATTATAGTGGTCAGATTACATGTACCCTGAATTATATCATGATACATGAGAGTACCTATGGTGGTTTAAGAAGCTAGGAGACAGGAAGTGTGTGAACAGGAAGTGTGTCCCTCAGGTACGACAGGTTGCTGCGGATCCGAGCGCTGCGCTGGGAGTACGGCAGCGTCCTCCCTCCCAACGTTCGCTTCCACATGTGTGCTGAGGAGGTGAGACCTGGGAGCACCTCCCGCGACCCCCCGGCCGACCCCCGACTCCACATCACACCTCCTCCACTTGTTTCACTGAACCGACCCAAACACCATGTTCTGTCAGGCCTGATACTAAGAATGGCCTAATGCCCACACTGGCCTCTGTGTGTGTGTGTGTGTGTGTGTGTGTGTGTGTGTGTGTGTGTGTGTGTGTGTGTGTGTGTGTGTGTGTGTGTGTGTGTGTGTGTGTGTGTGTGTGTGTGTGTGTGTGTGTGTGTGTGTGTGTGTGTGTGTGTGCGCGTGCGTGCGTGCGAATAAGTAATGTGTGTTCTATCTGTCTGGTGCTCTGAGTAGCTGCAGTGGTTCAACCAGTACAAGAAGTCTCTGGCCAACTTCATGAGGTCTGTGGGAGGGGAGGAGGGGCTGGACATCACCCAGGACATGAAGCCCCCCAAAAGCCTCTACATAGAGGTAGGATAACCCCTAGAAAGACCCCTTAGAGGCGTCTATAAATGTACGGACCCCCTAGTTCTTCTTATTGTTAGGCAGCAGTGGTTACCGTGGTTGTCATGGTGATGGGTGTTTTGCAGGTCAGGTGTCTGAAGGACCATGGGGAGTTGGAGATCGACGACGGAACCATCATCCTTCTGAAGAAGAACAGTCAGGTACACTGGCGTCACCGCGGCAACCACCTGACACATGCACACGCATCACCACGGCAACTACCAGACACGCACATCACCGTGGCAACCACCAGGCACACAATCCTTTTGCTTTGAAAACCGACTGGTTCATATAAAGACATAGCTGATATATCTTAAAGGCGAGGTTGTAATCTGTCCCTCTTGCTCTTCCTGCAGCACTTTCTGCCCAGGTGGAAATGTGAGCATCTGATTCGCCAGGGGGTGTTGGAGCACGTTGTGTCATGAGCCTGGAGGGGACGGCATTACCATGACGACCAGGGCGATGCTTGTTTTGTAACGCCTTCATGTCGTCACTGCAAACTGATAAGACTCTGATGTCACTTCCTATGATGTCACCTCCCTGTCCTCTTCCCGGCCCCGTCCTGAACTTGTTCATATCACAAGATCTGGATCAGAAACCTGTTCATATCACAAGATCTGGATCAGAAACCTGTTCATATCACAAGATCTGGATCAGAAACCTGTTCATATCACAAGATCTGGATCAGGCTTGTCAGGTTTATTACTGCAGGGTAAAACATGGCCCAAGGGTCATGACTGGCTCATCGTTACCCTGCAAGCATGGGACCCACAACCTCCTGGTAATGCTTCAACATGTCCAGCAGCTGCTGAGACTGTACAGCTGTGCGTTGGGCTGGGACTAGATGGCCACATCTTGTAAATACTGTTTTGGTGTGAGTTCAAAAAGAATAAAGTAACTTCTTGAGACCTGATTTGCTCTGTGATGTCATGTAATGTTAAAATATTTGTACTTTTAATGGAGTTATTCCAGTTACACAGTAGAACGTTCACTTACTGTCTACTACATGCTACATATGAAGCACCCAGTGCTACTACGATACTACTACATGTATGTGAGGAACTGACTGAAAGCTAGTTGTGTAGGTTTGGGTGTAACGGTGATCCTGACCTGCTGGGGCTCATGCAGGCCTCCTCACAGCTCACCAGACAAGCCCTCAGTCTCCACTCTCACCAGGGGGCTCCTCAACCCGCTCATGTCAGGGGGCCTGTGGGACCACCAGAGTTTGGTGTTGCAGAGTCTGCAACTCGACATCTGGATCACGATCCATGGTCTCAGAACCACTTGTTTGCATGCAATGATTATCTTGCATTGGTCCAGGACTACATGATATCACATTAGTTTAATTGGTTTGGTCTAGAACTATGTTTTCATAGAACAATACTTTGGTCTAGAACAACGTCATCATATAACTTTGATTGCATCTCAGTTCCCCTGTGACATTTACCTTCATGAAACCTTGAAGCTGAAGCTCCTATGGTTTGTTGTGACAAGACCAGAGCCCTCTACGGCTGGACCTGATATAGATAGGTATAGGTAGAGATATAGAAACCAGGATTAACTCCACCCTGGTCTGACGTACCATCCAGATATTGCAGCTGTAACCAGTCCAAGCCAGATGTGCTCTGGTTTGGACACCCTGGAGAACCAGATGACTCAATATCGAGTTTGTCGGCTCAAACTCGGTTTCTCCACGAAAAATAAACTCTCGAAAAAAATACCTTTTATTTCTATAAAAAACATGATACTGCAGATACTGGGGTACACTTCAGAGGGGATCAGATATGGCTTGGATGATGTCTTTAAAGTCTTCACTTGGAGCAGCCAGACGTCTGACAGCTGTTCCTTCAAACCAACACCTCCACCAACACCCAGCCAGGAAGGAGAGGACGCAGGAGGTGCAGGAGGAGTCGCTACGTTGCCAGGGCCAAGCCAACGATCTCCCTGATGAGGGTGTTGAGGGCGGAGACCTTGTCCTCCAACACAAAGTTCTTCTTCTCTGCGTTCTTCTGGCGGGTCTCGGTCACCTGCAGGGCCTTCACCAGCTGTGAGTTCTCCAGGTAGAGGTCCTGAAGCAGCTGGCTGGCCTGACTGCTGGAGCTCACCTGGACACACACACACACACTGCTGTTCACGCACCTGGACAGACACACACAGCTGGAACACAACTGTGTGTGTGTGTGTGTGTGTGTGTACCTGCTCCTGGAGCTGCTGGGTCTTCTCCTGCAGCAGCAGCCGGAGGCTCTTCACCTTGGTCTCCACTTGCTGCAACTGCTCCTTAACTCCAGCTAGCTCCTCCTGCTGCTGCTCCTACACACACACACACACATCAAATAATCCTTTCATCCCACTGCTATTAAATAATGCTGCTATGCCTGTATTAATGCTGCTAGCGCTAGCATCAGTGCTGCTAATGCTACCAACACTAAAGCTGGAGCGCTAGCGCAGCTAGCATGCTAAAGCTTGCACACAACAGCTATTGTGCCACACCTAGCATGCTAAAGCTAGCACACAACAGCTATTGTGCCACACCTAGCATGCTACAGCTAGCCTGCTACAGCTACCTGGTGTGTGTGCAGCTGGCTGCCGGCCTGCTGGGCCTGGGCCCGGAGCTGCTCCTCCAGCCGCTGGCTCTTCCTTATCTGCTCCTCCAGACGGCCCTGGAGGAGGTGGAGCTGCTGCCTGGACGACTCTGCCACCTCCTGCCTCACGTCCTGCAGCTGTTGGGACACCTGGGCCTGTAGGACCACTCTGCTGGTGTCGGACCTCACCAACTGGCACACACACACACACACACACACAGACAGACAGACAGGACGGACAGTGCTGATAAGTGGAGCAACTGGGGGGTGGAGCAGTGTATTGATGGGTGGAGCCGGTACCTGGTCTTCAGCCTGGGTTCTGGCTGACTCCAGCTGGGCATGTCTGGACCGGAGCGTGTGGCACTCCTGGCTCAGCCTCTGGATCTCCTCCTCCTGGGTCTGGACTGCTGACAGCTAGGAGGACATACAGGGACTGTTAGGGGCAGAGCTACAGGGACTGTTGGGGGCAGAGCTACAGGGACTGTTAGGGGCAGAGCTACAGGGACTGTTGGGGGCAGAGCTACAGGGATTGTTAGGGGCAGAGCTACAGGGACTGTTAGGGGCAGAGCTACAGGGACTGTTGGGGGCAGAGCTACAGGGACTGTTGGGGGCAGAGCTACAGGGACTGTTAGGGGCAGAGCTACAGGGACTGTTGGGGGCAGAGCTACAGGGACTGTTGGGGGCAGAGCTACAGGGACTGTTGGGGGCAGAGCTACAGGGACTGTTGGGGGCAGAGCTACAGGGACTGTTAGGGGCAGAGCTACAGGGACTGTTGGGGGCAGAGCTACAGGGACTGTTGGGGGCAGAGCTACAGGGACTGTTGGGGGCAGAGCTACAGGGACTGTTGGGGGCAGAGCTACAGGGACTGTTGGGGGCAGAGCTACAGGGACTGTTAGGGGCAGAGCTACAGGGACTGTTGGGGGCAGAGCTACAGGGACTGTTAGGGGCAGAGCTACAGGGACTGTTGGGGGCAGAGCTACAGGGACTGTTGGGGGCAGAGCTACAGGGACTGTTGGGGGCAGAGCTACAGGGACTGTTGGGGGCAGAGCTACAGGGACTGTTAGGGGCAGAGCTACAGGGACTGTTGGAGGCAGAGCTACAGGGACTGTTAGGGGCAGAGCTACAGGGACTGTTAGGGACAGAGCTACAGGGACTGTTGGGGGCAGAGCTACAGGGACTGTTGGGGGCAGAGCTACAGGGACTGTTGGGGGCAGAGCTACAGGGAGAGGTGGAGATAATGCCAGGGACACTACACTATTGGGCAGCCGCTAGATGGACAAGATGGAGGAAGCAAGGAGCATTGGTCTCCCTACCCTCTGGAGGAGGTCCTGGTTGTGGAGGTGTAGGGTTTGGATCTCCGCCTGCAGAGCTCTGGTGGTCTGCTCCTGGTGCTCCTCCTGGGTCTGCTGGACCTCCTGTTGGTGCTGGAGTCTGGCCTGCAGCTCCTCCACCTGTACAAACACACACAGCATTATTACTCCCATTATTGACTAAAAGTAGTACTACTAATAATACTACTGCTACTACTCAGTGTGTCAATTGCTCTGTATACCAGCTCAGTAACTACAGAGAGTGATGACTGGAGGCTATGAGACAGGCCAGAAGATAGTCTGAGCACAATGATTCAGGACCTGGACTAGCTATGGAAAGACATTGGCATGACAAGCTGCTAGACACAGTGACACATCGCCATGACAACAACCTCCCAGACACACCTTCTGTTGCACGTCCTGCAGCTTCCTGTGCTGGCTGGCTACTTCCTGGGCGTGTCCATTCCTCTCCTGAGTGACAGACTGGAGCTGAGAGCGCAGCAGCTCCACCTCTCCGTCCACAGAACAAACAGACGCCTGCAGCGCCTCCACCTGGTGGTGGAGGACCAGAGTGTTAACGCTACGGTGTCACGTGGGGACCAGAGTGTGACGTGATGGTGTAACACGGGGACCAGACTGGGTACCTGCTGGGTCCTGTGTTCTGCCTCCTCCATCAGCCGGGTCTTGTCCTGCTCCACCCACTGCTGTTTGAGCCTCAGGGAGACCAGATCCTCCTCCAACACCTCCACCCGCTCCACCTAGACCCAGAAAACAACATTACAAGCTACAAAACCGTACAGGACAACTACTCAACCGTACAGGTCCAACAGAACGGGGTGGGCATTCGAGAAGGAGGAGGAGGTACCTTGTCCTTAGCCGATGTCAGCTCCCTCTCCAGGAGTTCTCGCTCATGTTTCCAGGAGGAAAGGAGCTGCAAACGCTCTCTCTCCTTCTGCACCTCCTTCTCCTGCAGCTCCCTCACCTGGCACACACACACACTTTATTGTACTGAATGTTCTTTAACTGCTTTAACTAGGAACCAACCAATCAAATCCCTTGTTTTGACATCAGCTGATTTCGATTGGTTTAAAAAAAAAAAAACTTCTCCTTGCAGTTCCCCCCCCCCTCATTTTTGAAGAAAAGGTTGAGAAGAAAATAAAATTACATACCCAAACTGAAATGGTTACTGGTGTTGAACCCCTAGGACTACAGACAAAAGCTTGATCATTACTGAAAGCTAAGCCTTGGTAGTTTCATATCCAAGTGTCAGTCATTTACTCCAAGTGTTACTGACACTGAGTAATAAAAGCTCAGCCACAGAGGAAATTTAACATTTATCCTCGCCTAAAATAAAGAGTAGTGTTTTGAGCGTCCCTGGGGCCTGTGGCTGTGGTATTCTAGTCTGGAAACTCAATAGGGCGACAGCCACAGGCCTTACCAAATACAGGTTCAAAGTACATGGAAAAACAACAAAAAAATAGTGTTCAGCAGTGTTGTTTTGTAGGGTAATACCCAGGCGGATTTCCAAATGGCCATTTGAAGGCCAATGTTATGTTATGTTATGTTTTTTGTTAATTTCAACAATACCACACAAACCAAATAACTTTATTGGAAATAGTTTTTAATTCTTACATGTGTACAATCGTACAAATAACTAATATGAGCATAATATGTGAGTGTGGTTCTAAAGTTAAAAGCGAAAGCCCAGACACAAACTATCGATTTCCTAGACTCTCGCGGCGTCAACAAACAGCGTTCTATTGATGATTTCCGGAGTTGATGTGTTTAGATGACTAAAAGGAGTGGATAGTTTTGTTTGCTGGACTCTTTCCTTTGTCTGGATTCCAAGATTACGATGCTGCGTGTTGTTTTCCAACTTCCAGGGACAACTAGTAGGTATGTAGTGCACACCTCGTGTTTATTTGTTTTCTGTGCACACCTTGCACAGTTTGCTCTCGCTGTGTTTCTGTGAGCCTAGAATGGTTAGTTTCGATCGAATCAGGGGAATCTCTCCTTTCCAACAACATGATCAGATTTATTGAAAATGCCACACTATAAATGAGGAATGAACAACAGCTAGTTGTCAAGCGGCCCACAGGTGGGCCCCGGAACTTAAACAGGGTGTGTCAGGTTGACAGGATGCAGGAGGACATAACCTGTCACTGACCTAAACCAATTGGAAGTATCGACAGGAAGCTCACCTTGACAGACTCCTCCTTATGCTCCTTGGTCACCTTCTCCAGCCGTTCCCGTAGCAACCGCATCGCCTCCTCATCGCCGCGGAGACGGGAGCTGAGCTCCGCGTTCTCGCCGCTCAGCTGCAGGTTCCTCCCACTGAGCTCCAGAACCTCCTCCCGGTACCGCGAGTTCTGGACCCACAGGGAAGGCTCAGCACTCAACCTCCTGAACCCACAAATCTCTGAAGATCAAAGGCTACTGGGGGGGCGGGGGTTCTCCTGGGTTTGCTAGTTCCCTCACACAGCGAACACTTCATGGTAACTATTCAGGATCCATGGAGGACAGGGAGCACGGAGGACTGGGACGCCCACATGAGTGACGTGTATCAAGCCCACACGTTAGGTCTCCCACGAAGCGTGTTTGGGGAAGCAATGCATCATGGGACATAATCACCACAACAGTTGTTTTAGTTTCAGGCTTCTCAAGCTAGTGGAGCATCTCTAGTTACCATGCCAACAGTACGGTAGGAGTTGGGTTCTGACCTCCTTGTGCTGCCTCTCCTCCTCCTCCCGCCTTCTCTCGTGGTCTCTTTCCACCTCCTCCAGCCTTCTCCTGAAGGAGAACATAAACCTTTAACATGTTTATGGAAACTACGATAAAGAATGTTGACCTATTACAGGTTTTACAGAAACATGTTATATATACAAATATCTAATTAAAAAAAAACAATCTCTAAATATATGTCTGCTACTGTCAATCTATCATTCATATGTCCATTACCTCATCTATCTATACGTGTTAACTTAAAGTTAACATGTTCCAAGTTAACAAGTACCCATCGCGGTGAAGGTCTCCATGTATGTCATGTTGTTATGTGATATTATAATGTTACAATATACATTATTCCTTTACATACATGGATGTCTCTACTCACGTCTTGCTCTCCACGAGGTCCTCCAGCCTCAGGACGTCCTGCCGAAGTGAGGACAGCCGCTCCTTCAGAGAGCTGATCTCTGCCTGGCCCTCTTCCACCTGCCGCCTGTCAATCACCCTCAGGGGGCCGAGGGTACAGTCAGTTACCGTGGAAACCAGCAGCACAAGCCAAACATTCTGAATCCGTCAGGAAAGAACACTAGTATCACGGGTATCACGGTTTATAATACTCGTTCTTCTACACATTATCCAGATCAAATGGTATTGAAATGAACCAATCAGGAGGGAATAATCAGCAGCTCTCGGTTTGGAGATCTGAATGCAAATGAATCACATGAGCTTTGTGAAGGAATGCATGATTAAAACAGCGCAAAAGGACGTGAACATTCACAACATTTCAGGTTTGATTTGAACATGAGAGGAACCGAATGAGTCCTTGAGGGATGGATGGATGATTATGAATCAGTGATGACGGCGGTCATGCTTTGAGACGGCGGTCATTCAGTTAGAGATGATCTGTTAAAGCATTCCAGAGAGATGTGAGCGAGGCGTGGCCCCCTGAGGATGAGTGACAGGTCATTCCATTAGTACGTGTCTACCGAGGACCACTGAGACCACGGGACGGCAGCTTGGGGTTAGTGGTTCAACGCCGCTGTGGCTCAGGAGGCGTGGCGGCCGTCAGGTTAGTGGTGCTCCTCACGGGCGCCGTGGACATCACAAACCTGCGTGGCCCTCCCGGCTCCGTCAGCCCCTCCAGCTCCACCACCAGCTCCTCCATCTCCAGGAGCTGCCGCTTCATCCTGTCCTTCTCCACCTCAGAGGCCTCCTCCACCCTCCTCAGGACCTCCTGCGTCTCCTCCAGCTCTCGCTGCAGTCGGGCGAAGCTGCTCTGGGCAGAGCCGGTCTGGGCGGCGTCCCCCCGGTCTCTGACGGAGCTCAGCTCTCTCCCCTGCTCCTCGAGTCGGAAGGTCAGCCGCTCCACTTCCCTGTGGAGCTGGGCGGAGGCGCCCTCCACCCGCTCCAGACGGGCCTGGCTGTTGGCCAGCCGGTCCTGCAGGTGGGTCAGCCCGGTGGACTTGGCTCTCAGCTGGTTCCTCAGGTCCAGCACCAGGTTGGCGGTCTGGTTGAGCTGGACGCTGAGGTCACGGAGGTGGTGTCGGAGGGAGGAGATCTCCTCCTCCATCTCTACGATCTGGGTGGAGAGCTGGTCGGCCAGGCTGGCGTAGCGGCTCTTCTCCTCACTCAGCCGCACCACCTCCTCCCTCTCCTCCTCCAGGGAGGTTTTGAGGAGGGATCTCTGAGACTGCTCATTCTTCAGCTGCTCCTGCAGGATCTCCACAGCACTCTTCCTCCCCTCCAGCTCCAGCTGCAGGGTGTCCACGGCCATAGCCTGCTCCTTCAGGTCCTGGATCAGCCTGGCCCGGTCCGTCCTCAGGGAGTCCAGCTCTGAGGTCAGCTTGGACTGACGTTCCCCTCTGGTCCGCAGGGTCTCTTGGAGCTCCTCCAGGTCACGCTGGAGGGAGGCAATGCTCTCCTCCCTGGCCAGGAGCAGGGCCTGCTGCTCCTTTTCCTGGAGGATGGAGCAGGACCGGGCAAGCAAGCTGTCCAGCTCCTCTTTCAGTCGGGACGCCTCCTGGAGGAGCTCCCTTTCCCGGCTCCTCTGCAGCCCTAGCTCCTCTTGTAGGGAGTTCAGCTCCTTCTCTCTGGAGCTCCTCTCCAGGGCCAGACGGTTCTTGACCTCCTCCTGGGCCTGCAGGAAGTGAATGCTCTCTTCCAGCTGAGAACACGCCTCCTGCAGCCTCTCCTCTAGCTCAGAGCACCGCCCCTTAGAGCTTCTTAGCTCCGCCTCCAGCTCAGAGCACTGCCCCTCAGAGGATCTTAGCTCTGCTTCCCGCTGCTCCAACCTGCGCTCTGATTGGCTGAGAATCTTGCTGGACTCCTCCAGCTCGTAGTGGGCCGTCTTCAGCTCCTCCTGTAAGCTGGTAACTTGCTCCTCCAGCCTCGCCCTCTCTGAGGAGAACCGGTCACACCTCCTGGTCACCTCATCCTGGGCCTGCTCAATCACCAGGAGCTTCTCCTTCTCGTTCTCCTGCTCCGTGAGGAAGAGCCGCTTCTCCCAACATTCTCTCTGCTGCTGCTGGATCTCAGCGTGATGTAGATTCACCTCAGAGAGCTTCTCCTCTGCCGCCTCTCTACTCACACACCAGTTGGCCAACCAGTTACCCCACAAGTTACCAGTGATTCCACCAGTGAGCCCACCAGTTAACCACCAGTGAGCCCACCAGTGGACCCACCAGTTAACCACCAGTGAGCCCACCAGTGGACCCACCAGTTAGCCACCAGTGGACCCACCAGTTAGCCACCAGTGGACCCACCAGTTAGCCACCAGTGTGATGCCACCAGTGGACCCACCAGTTAGCCACCAGTGGACCCACCAGTTAGCCACCAGTGGACCCACCAGTTAGCCACCAGCGAGCCCACCAGTTGGCCCTTAGCCCTGCTGACTCAGGGCATTAAGATGCAGAGTTCCACATAGGCCGTACCCCTGACACACATCAGGAAACAAACTGCTGTTTACGAAAGAATGCTGTTGCCGCATGGCTAGTTGGCCTTCCCATTAGCTGGAGGTTTAATGGAGTACCTCTAGCTCTGCTTGTTATTATAGAGCACTGCTTCGTGCACATCTTATGAATAATGAGTCTGCAACAATAAGTCAACAATAAGTGTTTCTACAACAAGGTTGGGCCACTGATGTAATGTTTGGGGAGGGTCCAACATTTCAGTGACTCTGTTCCTAAGTAGGGCTGATGAATCAGTGCACTACTACTGTAGAACCGTACAGATCTCCTCCAGGAAGGAGTATAGATAAGCACCAGTCAGTCAGGTTCTGCTCCAGCTACGGGTCAGCTGAGATTGATTCCAGATGTCAAGTAAACAGCCATTGTACATAACATTGTGCAGGGGGGAGGAGTCGGTTAGGCCACACCCACCTGACAAGCATCACTTCCTGGTCCATCTTGAGCTTAAGCTCCGCTCCCAGCTCCTCCTTCTCAGCACTGAGTCTCTGGACCAGGTGGTTGATCTCACGGGCGTAGTTCTGGTCTAGTTCTGCCAGCTCCCGCTGGGCCCTGTGTGCACACACACACACACACACACACACACACACACACACACACACACACACACACACACACACACACACACACACACACACACACACACACACACACACACACACACACACACACACACACACACAGTCTCAGTCCTTCAGTCCTCCTCTCCTGCTCCTTAACTCCTCCAAACCTTCCCCCTCCACCCACCTGCGGTCCTGCTCTGAGCTCCATGCTCCTCCTTTCTGCTGCTCCATCTTCTCCTTCAGCTCCAGCACCTCCCGCTCCGCCCTGCTCCTCTCCTCCTCCAGCTCACTGATCTCCATCTACACCACCCCAGGGGACAGGAAGTGACATCACAACACAGGTTGCTCCATGGCAGACCAAACAGATGGGAAGGCTTGAAGCATTGAGAACCCTGCGTTCAGAGCAGGCCCTGGCTGTGGTGTGCAAACCCTGTACACATGGTAATAAAATATCTAGATACTTGGCTTGCACAATATTGCACAATATCCATTACTAGTAAATTTTCTATTCATCACGTAGTTGACCCTTGCCATGTCTCAAAAACGTCACGGTCAAGACTGAGATTCCTCAGACCAGAAGTTACCTTGAAGCTCTGGGAGATGTCCTTCCTCTCCACCTCCATGCTGTTCCTCATGAGCTCCAGGCTGCGCTCGTAGAAGTTCACCTGAGGTTGTAGGGCACGATGTCACACGCTGTGCACAGCACAGGAAGTACAGGCAGTACAGGTGTGTAGTGTGATGTGTGACAGCACCTTGGTCTCCAGTTCGACCCGCAGGCTGTGGATCTCCTGGCTGTGTTTGTCCCTCAGCTGCTCCATGGCCAGCTCTGTCTGGATGCTGACCACAGGGTCCTCACAACTCACACAGTCCCCTGATGAGAACACAACGCAAGCATTAACACACAGCACCCCATATTACACCTATTAACAAACAGTAACACACAATAACGGCCAAAACCCACACATGTCTGTCTGTCTGTCTGTCTCTCACAAACACACACACACACACACACACACCCCTGTAACACAGACAACCACACATTCACATACAGACATACCATCCAGAGAAACCACACCTGATATTACACAAATCCCCTCCATTACATCACTACTACTAGAGAGACTGTGTGTGTGTGTGTGTGTGTGTGTGTGTGTGTGTGTGTGTGTGTGTGTGTGTGTGTGTGTGTGTGTGTGTGTGTGTGTATGTGTGTATGTGTGTGTGTATGTGTGTGTGTGTGTGTGTGTGTTGAATTTGACCAACTGGAGTATTTCAACTGGAGTATTTGAAACAGGTTCTCACCGGTTTGTTCTGATTTCCGGGCCGACGTTGAGGCACCTCTCTTGGTTTCAGACTCATCTGGAACACAAAGACACACACACACACACACACACACAGGTGTGGGCACATGGCCGGGAGTGGGTGTGGCTGTAGGGGTGGGCGTGACCCATCAGGACCAGTGTGTCCACATCTCAGCTCTGGAATTCCTTTCATTCATGGTTTCGTTGTTCTTTCGAGCTTATATCTGCATGCCGTCATGTTAGTAGAAGTTGAGACACTACTGTCCCCATAGATACTTAGTTACTGTCCCTATAAATATTTACTGTCCCTATACATACTTACTGTCCCCATCGACGCTTACAATTACTTATTTATAACACTTACTTATAAATACTCACTGTCCCTATAAATACTTACTGTCCCTATAAACACTTACCTACTGTCCCTATAGATACTTACTTACTGTCCCTATATATACTTCTTATTGTCCTCATGAATACTTGATGTACTCCTACCTGAGTCGATAGCTTGTAGTCCTACCTGAGTCAGACTCTGTGTTCAGCTCTTGAAGTCTGGTCCAGAGAAGATCATCTTGGGGTTGTCTGCTCTTCCTGGAGGACGTCTGGCTCCTCAACAGCTCTGAGCTCAACTCATCATTCCTGTCCTGCAGCTCCTGCACACACACACACACACACACACACACACACACACACACACACACACACACACACACACACACACACACACACACACACACACACACACACACACACACACACACACACACACACACACACACACACACACACACACACACACACACACACACACACACACACCTTTAACTGTAGGCATTAATCACTACTGTTTATCAAATACAGCCTACCAACCCCCAGACCAGCCTACTCACTGGTTTAGATAACATAAGTAATATTAATAACATGAACTAAATACAAAATAAACCAATAGATAAACGGGCACATAAAAGACAAGAAAATAAACAGACAGACAGACAGTGTAATGGAAAATTCCTATGAGGCCTTGCTTTATTACTAATGAGTCCATGTGCTCTGCAGAGTGACGTATTATCCTGTGAGGAAGTGAGCCTGTGTACCAGACTCTGGAGCACTCAAAGCACTGCTGGAGGACACTATTGCATGCAAACATTAAACACTCTTCTACTAATTTTGTGTCTTCTAAACTTTGCATAAAGGAGTCTCATCTGTCCTAGAGGCAATATCTCAAAGAAATGTCAATGACAACAAACAGACGTAGATAAACAGACACACAGGTAGATAGACTGACAGACAGAAAGGCAGGCAGGCAGGCAGGCAGGAAGACAGACACACAGGCAGATAAACAGAGACAGACAGGCAGGCATGCAGACAGATAAACAAACAAACACAGACATACCCGACAGTGTGTCTGCAGGTTTCTGATGATGTCTTGGTCATCAAGGGTCCTACCAGCGCACTGAGAGTCCAGGCCGGCAAACTGTCATTCAAACAAACCCCAGCACCTGATTGGTTACAAAAGGAGCCTCCCAACTTCCTAGCTCCTGTATACAGTGTCAGGACGACGATGATTTATTTATGTTGGACCAGTCATCCACACCACACGGCACTGCCGGGCTACGGTTACTGAGGTATGAGGACCTTGTCCTGCAGCAGCTGGTCATGCTCCCTCTGCAGCCTGGACACACGCTGCTCTGCCTCCCTGAAGAGGTCCTTCATCACACACAGCTCCTCCTGCAGAGACCGGCTCTCCTACACAGACACACACACACACGTTAATACCTGTCTGTTAGGTGATGGTGTGAGCACCTGGGTGGAGTTAGATAGTGGTACCTGGGAGGTGTAAGGTGATGGTGTACCTGGGTGGTGGTGTTGAGATCCTCCTGCAGCCTGCTCTCCTGCACTCTGAGGACCTCCACCTCCTTCCTGAGCTCCACCTGCTCCGCCTCCACCTGCTGCTGCAGCACATCGCTCTCCTGCTCTGATTGGCTCCTCAGGGCCATCAGTCTATCACGGAACTCCTGTTCCAGATCCCTGTCCAATCATAGAGCAGATGGTTGAAACAGACTACCCCTCCTAGTGTTAGATGTGGATGTATTATTTTTATCAATATACATTTATTATTATTATTATATACATTATTGTGTATATCTTTTCTGTATATTTTGGTATGTTTGTATATCAATATGCATTATCTCATACCTCATATCTCTATTACTGTAATATAATTACTGATGCTACTGTTGCCGTGGTTACCGTGGGGATGTACCTGATCCTGCTGTTGTTGAGCGTTTCCATGGCAGCGTGGCGCTCGTCCACCTCCCTGACCAGCTGGAGGTTCCTGCGGTCGGCCTGCTCCAGGTCCCCCCTCAGCTTGTCCCGCTCCCTGCTGCTCTGCTCCAGCTGCACCCTGCTCACACACACGCACGCACACACACACACACACACACACGCAGACACACACACACGTACACGCAGACACACACACACACACACACACAGTTAGGTGATTCAGATCAGTAAGGGTATTGAGGCGTATGGAGTTTGGGTACGAGTGTGTATAGCCTACGGTAGATGCTGTGTGTGTGTGTGTGCATCAGTATATATCCTACTGTAGGTGCTGTATCTCGGAGCGGTAGGACACCAGAGCAGCCTGGTGGACCGTGTTCCTGCTGCCCAGCATCTCGTTCTCCAGGGCCAGGCTCAGGTCACATAGACTCACACGCTCCTCCAGGGAGAAGTCCAGCAGCTACACACAGGAGAGAAGCTGCACTCCACAGATCAACATGGTGCTGCTGACCCCCCGACCACAACTACAAGGAGGTGGTGGAGGAGGTGGAGAGAGGGGGATACAGGGGGTGTGTGGTAGGAGGTGGGGTTGAAGGAGGAAGAGGTGGGGGTGGTGAAGGAAAGCGAGGAGAAATGTCTGCGCAGGTGGAAGAGGTGTTGATAGTGGAGGTGGTAGAGGAGGTTCAGGGAGGAGATGAAGGAGTAGGGGGTTGAGGAGGTGGAGGTGGTAGGGGTTCAGGCAGGAGATGGAGATGAAGGAGTAGAGGGTTGAGGAGGTGGTAGGAGTTCAGGAAGGAGATGGAGGCGTAGGGGGTTGAGGAGGTGGTAAGGGTTCAGGAAGGAGATGGAGGAGTAGGGGGCTGAGGAGGTGCTAGTGGAGCTGCAGGAGGGGGAGGATGTTTGAGGTGAAGGAGGTGCTGTGATGAAGGAGGAAGAGTTGGAGGAGGAGGAGCTTCCAACAAAGCTCTCCTCTAATCCAGTCAGGGGAGCAGAGTGAGACCAGCAAGCCGTCTGATTTGGAGGCCACATGCTGACCTCTGACCCCTGGGGCCAGGGACTTTCAGGGACCCAGACCGAGGTCCGCTGGTTTAGTCTACAAGAACCAGAGAACCCTGCTAGACTAAAGTGTGACACCACACATTTGTGTATGAGTGTATGAAGCCTGGTTTGATCCTCCTAAACCTCTAAACATCCAATTTAAAAACTAAACACCTTCTAACTTAACTAAACACCTAAGTTAACTAAACATCTAACTTAACTACACACCTTCTAACTTAACTAAACACCTTCTTCCAGTACTGACCTGCAGGATGTCTCGGCCGTTGCGGATTCCCTCTTCGGTCCAGAGAGCCAGAACACGGTCCGGAGCCGCGCAGCCTGAGCCGTCATCCAGGCAGCTCAGGACCCGTGGACCCACCGACACAGCGAGGAGGGAGGGGGAGGAAGAACGCACGGCCTGGGACGACATGGGGGAGAGAGGAGGTGGAGAGGAAAAGAGAGACCGACAGAGAGAGAGACAGACAGACAGAGAGTCACCCTAATGTCCAGGACAGTGGTCCCATTCTTGAGGTCAGATACTTGGTCCCAAGCGTCTCTCTGGTGGGTCCAGAGTGGCGTTCTGCTCCCTGAATGACATGAGAAGGCTTTGGAGCAGCTCTCAGGATTACCACGCCAAACACGAGAACACACTTCCCACGCTGCTCATAAACCCGTGCGTTTGCCGTGTTATGTCGAAATGTAATCTGGATTAGTGGAACTGTAATCTGGTTTCTGGTTTTTCTCAACACAGCCGATTATATCATGTCTTCAAACGACATCACCATGGATGATTAATATGATAATAATACAGAGGCCCCTCGAATGACAAACAACTGCAAACACACCTCCAGCTCGCTGTAGCAGGCCTCAGCAGACTGCTCAGCTTCATACATAATACTTGATACAATTTAATACTTTATTCTGGATTTACATGAACTCTGAACGCCAGCAGCTTCATGGCCTGGAGCAGGATGTAGCTCTTTAGTTTGTTTAGTAGTGGTTCAGTCGCAGTATAGTTTGGTTTAGTTTGCTGGTAGTAGTTTAGCTTAGCTGTTGTAGTAGCATTGAACACAACAGCGGGCCAACATGGAGGCACCATTTCGGCCATGTTGGCTTCAGTATCACCTTTGCGGGGGGCGGGGCTCCACTGTCGGTCCTGGGCCAGCGCAGCAGACCACAGCCGGACATGAGGCCCGGAGCACAGTACATCCCCTAGCAGGCTAATGCACTAGCACACTCACAGGCTAACAGGCTAAAACACTCACAGGCTGGCAGGCCCACAAGCAAGCACACTCACAGGCTGGCAGGCCCACAAGCTAGCACACTCACAGGCTAACACGCTCACAGGCTGGCAGGCCCACAAGCTAGCACACTCACAGGCTGGCAGGCCCACAAGCTAGCACACTCACAGGCTAACACGCTCACAGGCCCACAAGCTAGCACGCTCACAGGCTAACACGCTCACAGGCTGGCAGGCCCACAAGCTAGCACGCTCACAGGCTAACACGCTCACAGGCTGGCAGGCCCATAAGTTAGCACGGTCACAGGCTAGCACGTTCACAGGCTAGCACTCTCACAGGCTACCACGCCAACACCAGAACCCCAGAGGGACAGCAGGAAGACACAGGTGTAAGCCCCGCCCACACTATGAGGCTGCTGACTTGATTGACAGCTGCAATGGGTGTTGCTGATTGGCTAAATTTTGTACCCTCTCTGTTAGGGTTTGAGGAGTGTTGTCTCACCCCGTGTGTGTGTGTCACCTTGTGTGTGTCTCTCTGGAGGTGGGGGTTTCGTTGGGGGGTGGAGGAGGAGATGGGGGCGTGGCCTGGAAGCCCCTCCCCATATAGATGCTCAGCTGACCTCTCACTCAGCAGCTCCTGAAGACCAGGTCAAAGGTCAAATATAGGTTCAACAGGGTTCATTCATCGTTTGGTTTGCTGTTGTTGTGTTGTTTTGTGTAGTATTGTGTAAGTTGTGTCGTGTCGTTTTATCTTCCCTTCTGTGTGTACTTGTGTTGTTATTTTGTGTGTGTGTATTTGGTGATATTGTTCAGCTTGTGTCTGTGTGTTGTGTGTACGGTTGTGTAGTACGAGGTGTGTACCAGTGTGTTGTGTTGAGACGTCTCCAGGTCAGTACACAGCGGAGACTCCTCCTCCTCCTCCAAAGCTCCACTCCCTCCCTTATCCCCCTGCCCCTCCTGGACGCCATCTTCCTCTGACTTCAGACTCTGAGAGAGAGAGAGCAGATACATAACAACCACAGTACTGTGTGTGTGTGTGTGTGTGTGCATATGTGCGTGTGTCTTATGAATGAACTCCAGTGTTAAATATTCAACAGACTTGCATAACAGTTCCTAACAGGCTTTAACTCATGAACAATATTTGCCTCCCCTCTCTACGTCTCTCTGACCCATATTTATTATGTTATTCTTTTAAATCCCTCTTGCTTTGAATCTAAATCTGCAATGTGTAGCAGGTCGTATCTTAAAACGACCTGGACATGTCTGTAGGAAATGTATGTACCTGGTCTAAATCTGGTCTCTGCCTGGTCTTAATCTGGTCTCTACTTGGTCTTCAAAAGTAGTTTCTTTATAATGGGGCAACATTGGAAAGGTTGGTGGATTCAGTGAGAAAGGGTGTCAGACTGAATGATATGTCATGAATACATTGTAACATATGAACTCCAGCTAACAGGAGACATCAATCTACACGTCTGTCTGTCTGCCTGTCTGCCTGTCCATTCAGCCATATGCCTGAAAGAGAGGGAGGTTCAGACAGAGAGAGATGGAGAGAGTTTGGTATCTTTGATCAACAGCCAAAAACAACACAGAGCACCAGTGCAGAACAGCCAGTTGTGTGTGTGTGTGTGTGTGTGTGTGTGTGTGTGTGTGTGTGTGTGTGTGTGTGTGTGTGTGTGTGTGTGTGTGTGTGTGTGTGTGTGTGTGTGTGAGTGATTATCCAGCATAAGTACTGAGGGTGGAGTAGTCAGGAGTTACATTCCACACAACCCCACACTACTGGGACCAGACCAGAAGACTGGGACCAGACCAGGAGACCAGGGCCAGACCAGGAGAAGTAGACCAGAACCAGACTGGTTCCTGTCTCCAGTAGTTCCTCTACCCAGGAACCACACAATGGACCCATTCAACCTGGGCCCCAGACTGGGTGTGTGTGTGTGTGTAATCAGAGACTTGACAGGAAGATAGTTGAATGTAACCATCTGGGCTGAGAGTGACTAACCACGCACACACACACACACACACACACACACTACCTCGACGCTCTCCAGAGAGGTGGATCGTGGGAGTTTGGGTCTGCGGGCATCGGTGGGGGAGGCGGTCTGGGGGATGCAGGGCGGAGCCGCGTCCTGCAGGGCGTCTGGGTGCGTGCGGCGGCCGTAGCGCTTGGCTCCCTTCACGAACTTGGGCTTCACCTCCTCAGGGAGGGCTGCAGGGGGAGGGGGGAGGGGGCAGCGGCAGCATGTGATGTCACATCCTGGTGCCAGGTTACAGCTGGTTATGACATCATCAGGTAGACCTGGTACACTGGAGGCCTCGGAGGCCTTGCTCTGCCTGCCAGTCAACACTGGGAATGAAACTGCCCAATGGTGAATTACACTTCTGTAGCCCTCGTAGTGACGCCCGGCTGTCCGTGTCGCCACAGTGATGCCCAGCCGTCCGTGTCGCCAAAGTGACGCCCGGCTCTCCACGTCGCCATAGTGAGAGCCGGTTGCACGTCGCCACGGTGACGCCCGTCTGTCCGCGGCGCCGCAGAAAGAGCCATGAGTGCTGCTAGCGTCCAGCGTGTCCAAGGGTGGGGCTGCACCAAAGTTATGTGTGGAATACGGAGCGCAGCTTTTAAACGCCACGGGCGACCGAAGGCTCTGACAGAAGCATGGCTAATTAGAGGTTAGCCAGGAGCGCTAGCCCTCGCTAGCCCTGGACACTACCAGTCAGAGGAGACGACAGGGTGTTCCTCGACACGGCGGCCATTCTCGCGAGGTCGTGAGGGAGGATGCGGTACTAACACTTGATTGATCCCACACAAGGAATCTGAGAGGCCGTGACAGCCGGTGGATTGTTTGCATTGCATTGAACAGTATTGAACAGCTAGCATAGTTCAACCAACATAGCAGCTCTTCAACATCTAACCCTGTCTCACAAGTTAAGTTAAATTCTAAAGCTGTGAACTCTGGGTTTGAGGAGATTAAAACATCATGCGCAGAAGGGACAGGAGGAATGTGAGACAGCCAAATAACCAACAACCACTGAAGCTTAGGTTTCCACTCAGCTCTGTGGACGTTGGTGTGATCCAACAGGCCAATCTGGAACAGCTACAAGTCACAGTGCTGGCTGACCTGGTGTCAGACCACCTGAGGGCTGAGAGCCATCTAGTGAACAGACCCCAGGTCACATCAGTCACTTAGTGAGCTTGGAGGTGTTATTTAAAGGCTGTCGGGAAAACAATGGTCATTTCAGTTTCTTAAATGTTGCAAAACTGAAACTGTGCTATATTGGTGAGAGAGGGAGTAAAATATAACAAGGTAGTAATTCTACTTCAGAGGGAATCTGTAGTGTCCCTAGGGTTTGAGGAGAGAGAGGCAGGGTTGAAGTGGGAGACACCTCAGACAGTTGAACAAAGACCCTTCCTCTACGGGGCTTCTGTGTGTTGGCGTTATGGCTCCCTGACGGTCTGGTACGAGTGATACCCCCCTGGTCTGTAGTCAGCTGGAACAGCTACAAGTCACAGGTTCACTTGATCAGCAGAGGTTTAAGCATCTCTATGAAGACCAGACACCTCTCCTCCAAACGCCACCGTAACCATCATCCAATCAGGAGGGACTAAGAGATGACATCATTCTGTCTATCAGGACATTCATCCCTTCTCAGGAGGCTCCCTTCTTACTGTCGGCTTCTTCTCCTGTTCCCTCTGTCGTCACTACCAGCCGGCCCCCAGCCCCGCCCCCCAGGCGAGCCTCACCTGGTTGCAGGTAGCTGCTGTCGTCGTCGTCCGAGGTGCTGACGTCCAGCGAGCGAGACAGTGCGGCCACGAAGCCCTCCTTAAACTCCTCAAAGCTCACCTACGACAGAGAGAGGCCTGACGTCACACTGCAGCTGCTACAAGATTCTGTTGGGCCTCATTCACCTGGCAGCATCTCAGTTCTAAACCTCATCCAGGGGTTAGAACCAAGATGGAGGCTGCCAGGTGAATCAGGCCCATGCTGCTAGCCATAGTGCTGCAAATTCATCTGGTACATACCAGATGAATTTGCATACATACATGCATACATACCTACATACAGTACATGCCATACATGCAACAAAAAAACATTGTTGTCGTTGCCTCGCTCACTCCAGCCATATTGCCATACATGCCACAAAAATATTGCCATACATGCCACAAAATATTGTACATGTCAGGCCATCTCAATGAAACATGCTTTGTATCATGGTGAAATGTGACTGTGCTTGTGTGTGTGTGTGTGTGTGTGTGTGTATGCGTGTGTGTGTGTGTGTGTGTGTGTGTGTGCGTGCGTGCGTGCGTGCGTGCGTGCGTGCGTGTGTGTCTCCCCACCCTAGCATACAGTTGGCCCCCCATCAGGGTGTCCAGCAGCAAGGGCAGGTGGGCTTCCAGGTGCAGCTTGTGGCAGAGTTGGGTGAGCTCCTCCCTGTTCAGGTAGCCCGTTTCCGTGGCATCACAGCTGTCAAACTCCGCCTTCAGCTGGGCCACGTGGCGCTCCTCCATGCTACCTCTGCAGCACGGGGTCAGAGGTCAACGCATCACTCTGGTGCAAGTCAAACACCCCGAAACAAATCGAGGAGCCCCGTCCTGCCCATACTAGAAGGGTTTCTCTTTTTACATGGACAGCAGTTGTTAAAGGAGGGGAAGGTTGAAGGATGTTATGACGGTTGTATTATTTTTACTGGTCTCAAAGTGGTCTTCAGGGACCATGCTGTGTTGAACCTGCTCTATCTTGTAAACGGGACGTACCTGAGGAGATAATAATATCCAGCTGTTCCCCGAGGAGCTGGAGGGGTCTGTCTACAGACAAAGTAGTTGCTATCAGTCAGTAGTTCCTCCGAGTGTGTTAATTGAGTTACTACTATGTGACTGATGGTTTGTTACTTTGCTTAGTAGTTAATGATCTGCTGGTCAAGGCATTGATTGGCACATTGAACACACCAAGATAACTTTAAGATAAAACTTAAAAGGGCTTAGGCATCATCCCTTTTAACGTGTAAGATGCCACTCCGGGTCCGTACTCTAGCCTGGTCGATGTTCAGTGAGGACAGCTGATGTTCTGACCACTGACCACTGCCTGGGAGCTCAGGGTTCACTTCTGTCTCCCTCTCTGCCTGGCTCTCTCTGTCTGTCTGTCTCTCTCTCTGTCTAAGTGAATGTGAGTGTTTTAATTACACAGTAAAATACTTCAAGGTTTCATTTCTCAACAGACTGCCAGTCAGTCCAACATCCAGATGCTAACAGCTGAACACATTTGTCTGCCCCCTCGCCTGTCTGTCCTCTCAGCTGTCTGTCTGCCCCCTCATCTTGTTACAGAATAACCCAACGAAGCTTCTGACAGACCCCAAAAGGCTTCAGTTGTCCAACAGAAGCTTTTTGGGAAGAACTTCAGAGGGATTCCTTCAAGTTTGGAAGTGGAATGAAACATATAGAATATAGAAAATATAGAATATATAAGATGCTGACAAGGAGGATGATGACGGTGGTATTAGAGCATCATAACAACATCATACTGAAGCAGCATCTGGAGCTAGCAGCTCCTGCTTTACGAACAACGGTGGAGTCTGCGTCCATCACAAAGCGACTCTCCGTGAGGAGAGTCTGGGTCTCGTCCCTCTCCGGGAGGCTTCGGGAGGCTCCGGGAGGCTCGCGGCGGGTTGAGCTGGCGCGTTGTCACCATGGGAACGGGCCGAACAAAGGGCTCGAGGCGACACAAGAAAGTAACCACAACAACCCGCCGCGCGAGGGGAGCCCCGTTAAACCAGCCCCCCAACACGCCGCTACACAGGGACTTCTAGCGCAGAAGAGAGGAGCAGGAATGAGCGCCTACCACGGGAGAAGCGGCCCTGCGTCTGGACGGTACCTTCTTCACGGCTCCTCCATGCTGCGGGCCGGCGGGGCGCTACTCAGCGGTGGTGATGTGGACCCGGGCTCGTGTAACGGAGCCTGGCGCCTGTCTGCTCACTGGACACGCGAAGAAGAGACGCTGTGGAACCACGCCCCCTGTCCACGGAGCTCCGCCCTCAACGCAAAGGGGCGTGGCTCCATCGCCAGGGGGCGGGGGTCTTCACAGCGTGGCGGAGACGCTTGTATTTGTTTATTTCAGTAATGTATATATATCAAGCCTTTGATCAAACTATTACTGTATTACTAATACTTCAAATAAAATAAATATTATTCAGAATAAATTGGAACAATTCGTAACTGTACATATATTTAGATACGTTATCATTTAGATAACATTATTTATTGTAAATTCTCAATCAAATACGAGTGTATATCTGCATGTTTGCTATTTTAGTAGATCAAAGATAGATAGCTCAAATGCTCCCAATTCAAGACCTAATTGACAAATACATGAATGATATAACAAGTGAATGAATGTCAGGCAGGTCGCTGATTGGTCCAACGGCAGGGTTCCGTTTCGTTTCGATCGGCGCGGTTACATGACTGGCGGAAGTGGAAGGTAAACATTGGAGAGTGAACTGTTACCAGCCGGGTTAGCTGTACAGTTATTAGGAAACATCCTTTTGGAGGTTGATATCCTGGTCCACCATTCGTCTGGTGAACCATTCATACCGACATACCTCCTAACAGGTTGTTAGGTGTAGGGTTAGAGTTTCTTGGTTGGGGGTACTTTACTTCACCAGGGCATAACTTTCCTGGTTCCCACCCAAAGCCCCTGCTAGAGTTCCTCTCGCCGTCCGACGCTGTGGTTGAGTGCTGACTGTGAGATCAGGCCGGGCCACGCTGTAATGGGGGCCCAGAGCTCCGTGGTAGAGGGGGTCCATGTGGTGGTGGTCGGCGGGGGGTTCGGAGGCATCGCGG
This sequence comes from Urophycis tenuis, assembly GCA_036785325.1. NCBI lineage: Eukaryota > Metazoa > Chordata > Actinopteri > Gadiformes > Phycidae > Urophycis > Urophycis tenuis. Next base: position 11,472,215 of record JAXIVH010000004.1, on the reverse strand, counting down.
CCGCCTCACAGCTCAAATCCCGGGGCGTCAACTTCACCCTCATCGACCTCACAGACGCGTTCCACCACAACGTGGCCGCGCTGCGCGCCGCCGTGCGGGACGGTATGGTGATACGCAATATATATCATAGGAATAATGATTTTATTTGTGACGTTATTGACATTTACCAGCGGGGTTCATGATGAAACCCTCTGGCAAATGCGTCCGGTCTGTACTTGTGTTTAAACATCTGGTAAAAACAAACAAACTCAACATTCATGTCGTAAGTTGATTTATGATATATTATCATTTTGATTGAAGCAGAAAGCCAACAATATTCAATGAAAGATAAACACAATAATCATGATGAGGTTACTATGGGCAGCCCCACCTGAACATGATAATGATGATAATGATGATGGTTCCTATGGGCGGTTCTTTGAGGCTTTGCTCAGAAGACCTTCATCCCTTATGCCGAGACGTTTGGAGGCAGCTTCGTCCAGGGGCGGGTGGTGGGACTGGATCCAGAGAGACAGCAGGTGGTGCTGGAGGACGGGCAGGTGGGTTCTTTTGGTGGCCATCTGCACACATCCAGTACCCCTCATAAGGAGGAAGATCTGAAGGATGGATGGATGGATGAATGGATGGATGGATTGATTGAGTGATTGATTAGAGATGTGAAGGATGGATTGATTGATTCGAGAGGGCGTCTTCCAGGAGTTCCACTACACCCACCTCATCCTCTGCACTGGCACGGACGGCCCGTTCCCTGGGAAGTACACTACCCTCTCTTCCTACCAGACAGCCATCCAGAGGTACCAGGACCTCCTCCACCAGGTAACGGAGCCCAATACCCACAAACACACTCACCCAAACATTGTATAACTATGACACACCAGCCATCAGACACCCTATACACTAGCCTTATGAGTAGCTAAAATGTGTATTGTGTGTGTGTGTGTGTGTGTGTGTGTGTGTGTATAGATCCAGGCTGCAGGGTCGGTTCTGGTGGTGGGTGGGGGGGCGACAGGAGTGGAGATGGCTGCTGAGCTCAAGACTGAGTTCCCAGACAAGAAGGTAAAACTGGTTGTCTCACCCCAAGGGTGTAGTCTGTACCAGCTCAATAGGTCTGGCTCTAACCCCCAGGATATAGTCTGTACCAGCTCAATAGGTCTGGCTCTAACCCCAGGATATAGTCTGTACCAGCTCAATAGGTCTGGCTCTAACCCCCAGGATATAGTCTGTACCAGCTCAATAGGTCTGGCTCTAACCCCCAGGATATAGTCTGTACCAGCGCAATAGGTCCGGTTCTCTAGCCGCAGGACCTGGTCCAGCTCTGTAGGTCTGGTTTAACCCTCAGAATGGAAGTACTTGAATGCATGCACCGTGTCTTAAACGTGTCTCCAACGGCAGGTGGTTCTGGTCCATTCCCGTGTCCCCCTGGCAGACCCCGGGCTGCTCTGCAGCGTCAGGCAGCAGGCGAAGGAGGTTCTGCTGGAGAAGGGAGTGGAGCTGGTTCTGGGTGAGACCGAGGGGCGGGGCTATAGGCCACCTGATCAACATGTCGAGTATTTGTTTTTTTTCAGTTACACAGCCTTTATTTTATATTGGGCCTATGTTCCACAAGTTGTATGCGGGGGTGAATATCAATTGTATGTGTCTGTAATGACATTGATAAATGAATGAATACATCTCATAATCCAACAAGCTTGTTAGGAGGGATGGTCACAATATGTCTGTCCATCTCTATTCCCCTACCCTTGGCAGGCCAGAAGCTGTCAGATCTTGGTAGTGTGGAGGTGAACGTGACCCGTAAGAACCAGGTTCTCACCACAGACCGAGGAACGGAGATCCAGGCCGACCTGGTCATCTGCTGCACTGGACAAAAGATCAACTCTGCTGCCTACGCATCCAGCCTGTGTGAGTCCCCAACATTCCCTCCAGACCACTAGACACTACTATAGTCCAGTACAGACCTATAGAGACCACCACAAACCAGTTGAGACCACCACAGACCAGTAGAGACCACTGGTTCTGACTAAATAAAATGTCTTCTTCAGCCGAGTGTATGATGGACAACGGATCTCTGGATGTGAACGCTCACCTCCAGCTGGTGTCCTACCCCAACATCTACGCCATCGGAGACTGCGCCAACACACACGAACCCAAGATGGCCTACCACGCAGGTCTCCACGCCACCGTCGCCGTTACCAACATCATGAACGACCTGGCAGGGAAGGACCTGTGTTCCTACAGTACAGGTACCATTAAGCACTGCGCGCAAACTCGCACAGGTAGCATTAAGCACCGAGCGCCAACTCACAGTGGGTATGTGTTAAGCACGCCGTGTTGTACATTGCCAGGTAACGTGACCATGCTGCTGGCCATGGGTCCCAACGACGGCGTGGGTCAGTACAACGGCCTGCGGCTGCCTCGCTGTGCGGTCACACTGGCCAAGAGCAAGGACCTACTGCTGTGGAAGAGCTGGAGGGAGATGGGCCAGCAGTCCCCATAAACACGCTGGTCCAGTTGTTGTCATGGGGACAAATAGACCTCAGCCCAACCCGACACCTCATACCAGTGAGTCACAGCTGGAAATGTGGGGATAGTTGATAGTTTTATATTTGGTCATGGTCTGACTCAAACTGTTGTCATGTACTCAGCACTGTCTGACCTCGATGTAAGATCACCTTCACTTGGAATGACATTGAAATAAATATATTGCAAATCGATGACACTATAGCAATAATCAGCATGTGACAAAGGCAAAGACAGCGTTACACTCGGTGTTTTCTTTATTTTACATTAAAATATCCAAACATTATAAAAACAGGAGCATGATTTCAGGTCGCGCTTCATTCATAACCGTCAAGTTACATTCAACAAACCTGGCTAAGATCAGCCTCCCCAGCTCGTTTAGGTTCAATACTTATGCTCGTTAGGACCAAATACTTCAACATGTACAAACTGAGAAGGTTTACATTGGAATTAAATAGTCTTCTAGGGGTTGAGACTATTTATCTTTATTAAATACACATAAAGCACCTAACAGGTGAGGTAGAATATTGTTTTTTTTTTTTTCCAAACCCACCACTAGAGGGCACTGGTCAGCCAGCTGGCTACACAGGTCCAACCTGCTCCCCCACAACTACAACCCGTCTCCCCAGACAGGAGTTATTCACTGAATAAATTATTCACTGTTATTTCTATACTACATTCACTAAACAAAACGGAACAACACCGCGGCGTGACGCGCGTCACCCAGAGCCCGGAGGCCTGTGATGTGGCAGAACCAGAGGACCCTGAACTGCACCTTAGAAAACATGCGAAACGCCCGAGAGCTCACGGTGGGTCTGGCCCGGCGCCAGGAGCACCTCGACCGGTCGGACCGCTGCAGGAATGCTGTTGACGCCATGGTGACCAAACGGTTTAAGTGTGATATGATTTGGGGGGAGGGGGGGGGGGCTACGTAGGAGGGGTGTGTGTGTCATTGGCTGGCCCCCTGCTGCTATGAAACTGAATACTGCACCAGACAACCAGCCTCAATGCTCTTGTCCCACCCCAGGGGGGGGGGTTAAATAGATTTAAAAAAAATACGGGGTGTCTCCCAGGCAGCCGTTAGGGGCAAGGGTGTACCTAGTTCAGCTTGGCCTTAGGGGGCGGGGTGCCCTTGAGGTAGGTCCGGTAGAAGAACTGGGAGAAGAGCACCAGGTAGCTCAGGTACATGAGCGACGCCCACACAATGTTGTCCAGGTAGGAGTGGCAGTCGCCCTGCTGCATCCAGCGGTACACCAGGGCGCTGACGGTCATGCCCATCACCATCTGGCTGATCTGGGCGCTGGTGATGAGCACGGCCAGGGGCCGGGGCACCCTGAGCCCCGCGGCGCGCGCGGCGTAGTAGGAGTACATGAGGGCGTGGACGAGGAAGTTCATGGTCATGAACCAGCCGCCGCCCGCCACCGTGTCCTTGTAGGAGTACCAGGAGTAGAGGAGCACCGTGATGTGGTGGTACCAGTGGAGGAAGATGAGCCGCTGCTTCCTCAGGACGATGAAGGCCGTGTCACCTGGAGGAGGGGGATTAATAACCAATTAGTCAATCAGCAGATGCTTTCATATCGAGTATCATTCATATCGGGTTAGACAGTACAGAGTCAGGTCATTCAGGAGCAGGTCATTCGACAGTTCAGAAGGAACATGTACAATACAACACGTAATTCCACACAACACAGACATAACACTATCACAGCATTCCAATGTCATTAGACACAACTTGCGCCACAGTTCTGAGGGACGGAAGTCAGCCGCGTGTCTGGGGGTCTGAGGGGACAACCTACCGAGTTCAGGGGCCTTGCTGAGGACAAAGGCGTAGGCCCAGAACTTTGAGACCGGAGCATAGTAGAAGCCCTGGTCACAGATGGACGTCCTGAAGCCACTGGAGGATAGGACGTAGAACATGTACGAGCCAGTCCTCACCGCCCCCACGATACTGGGAGAAGGGACAGACAGACAGACAGGAAACAAGTTCATTTTAAAGCTTCAACAACTCTTGACATTCCAGAACAGCATGTCCTATAGTCAACACTGATGTAGTCATGTTCTGATGTTTTAGGGAAATGAATACCACACAAAACACAAACAAACAAACACGCACACCTGAAGACAGCCAGGCTGAGAGACCACAGCACCAGTGGCGTTCGTAGGCTGAGTTTCTGTCGTTCCCTCATGAAGTGTTGGCCTCCGAAGACCAGCACAGCATACAGCGCGCAGAACACGAACGCCTTGGTCCTACAGAGTCAGACACCACACCAGTGAGCTTCGCCACAGTTTGAAGATCATAAGACAGGTCAGGATGAGCCGTGTTGGTACGGAGCACACCAAAAGACGCTGTATACATATTCCATCAAAAACAATGTACTCGCGTAGGGAGAGTTAAATTGTGTAGTTTATAATATAATGACAATGTCGCTAATATATTCTAGAATACGTGGAGGAAACTGAGCCAAGTGCTTCTAGGCCGGCTCTGAACAAGCCACTTGTTCAGCAAAAGCTCAAATCAGTACCCTGGAGACAGAGGGGTCCTGAGCGCCATACATGGACGCGCCACCAGTGGCGCAGCGGGTCCTCCGACCCCACGGAGGACTTCAGAACACATCGTTTCAGTTTAAACCAACTCCCCCATTCTACTCAAACATGGCAGGCTTATGTTGGGACATTTTACGATAAATCTGGCACGGCAACATGGCGGGCAGGAGCCGAGGTGCAACAAACGAGACTGAAAGGGACGCGTGTCCGACGCCGGATCAGGTTGTCCTCAACACTTGACCAAATCAATGGGTTCGGCACACAGAGCTGTTCATCAGGACATGTGAGCACCACGACGACCAACTGGTCTCTACTCCACATAACCGCTAGGACCATCAGGTCGCACCCCAAGCAGGACAACAGGACAGGAGGGACTCACCAGTTCGCCTGCATCCAGTCTATGGCGCTCCTCTCGTCGAAGCTGCTCTCGAAGGAGTACTCGGAGAGTAGGTACTCCGAATGGTTCATCTCGGCGGTAGGTTTGTGTGCGAGGGCGAGTCTGCTGGCGTCTGACCTCACCTGCTTTCAGACCCGCATAAAAGCCTATTAGCGAGGGGCGGGGCTTATGCGTCCCCGAATGGGCGAGGCTACAAACAGGTGAACAACTTACGACGCACGCTGTCGGTGCATGGTAATGAAGCCTCCTGTCTTTGGTTGTGTCAAAGACACCCTGATGCACACAATATCCAGAGCGTCATTTGTATAATTTAACTTCACACGCGACTACTTTATCAGATGAAGTCTTATTGGTATCAAACATGAACATGGGAGATGCTGTAGGTTTGGTCAAAGTGAAGGAAGAGTCAACAAACAAACAAACTCGATCTCGAATATTCACGAGTTTCTCAGATGAGTAGATTTAGATTTAGATCTAAGGCACATTTAGCAGACGCTTTTATCCAAAGCGACTTACAAAGAGTACATGTTACGGGCACCAAACGTGGAACCTCGTTACAAATACAGTTGTCTGTGAAAACAGAGTGAAAGGACAATAAAGACACGGCCGCCGTCCACATTGCGTCTCTTTAATTCGTACAAATGCAAAGAAATTCAAATCAGCTTGATACATTGTTACAATGTAACCTGACTGTAACCTGACATTTTACTGTGACGATCGTGCAGCTTACGTCTGCTGTGTTAATGGATGTAATACAAACTTGCACAACAAATTAGCTCACGGAGGAATTTAAACATTTGCAACTGTACCAACATAAACATAAACATCTTTAAACTCTTAACTTTATATTTGTTACATAAAATCATGTGCAAAATACCCGTTGCGTGTGTGTGGGACTATGTGTAAGTGTCTCAGTGTAATGACTGCGAACAGTGTAAAGCACACCTGACTGAAGACAAAGGCAGGGGCAACGAACACCCGGCCGACATACACGTTTTTTAAACATCAATTAACATACGCAAATAACACTTCAATTTGCCCTCAGCGTATGTACACACAAGGAAAAGCATAAACAACAAATAACAGCATAAAAACCCCCAAACCTTCGTCATGTACTGACCTGTGAAAACAGACAGAGTGAAAGGACAATGAAGACACGGAGTGATGCAGGTGCCGTCCACATTGCGTCTGACTCTGAAGCGTTGTCGGAGGTCCACACCTGAGACCACTCTAATGGCGACAGTTCCGGTCTCAAAGGTTCCATTTACCGATTTTTCACAATATATGTGAAAAATAAAATGTACACATCACAAATATTACTGGGGAATCACATTCAACCCGTAAAATTAACAGAAAGATTAATTTATTTCAATGAAATTACATTCAAATTAATGTGTCGACACATTCTTGGGTTCACTAGCCACTCCCCCCACAAACAACAGTGGCTAATAACACAACTATAAACTTTCATCAAAATATGAAGAAAAAAAAAACTTGAACTGGTCGTTGCTGAAGATGATCATGTGTTTAAGTGTGCCAAGTGTGTGTTTAATGTTCAATAGCAATGAATAGGATAAGTGAATGGCAGGTAAGTGGGAGCAACGACAGGTGTCAGCTGGAATGACTGAAAATAAGGCTGTGGATACTGATAAGTATAAGCTGTGGGCTGAACTGCTAATGTACTGACTACAGGCCACGGCTCATAAGTTGGTTGGCCAAGGGAGCTGTAAGTTAACATCTGGCCAGGGCACCTGTCTCTGGTGGATCTCCTCAGCAGAGATTGAGTGTGGGGCTGTCTCTCCTGAATCTCCCTCTCTTGGTTATCAACTTGAGGTGACTGCTGTCTATCGTGAGACAGATGTTCCTCAGCACCATGCTTACTGCCACCTTGTTCCTCTTGTCCTTCCTCATTAACACTTTCACTTTCAGATTCAGATTTCTGCCTGCTCAGGGTGTGCTGATATCTCACAGTGAACTTGAGGCTTGACACTGTCATCTCTCTGTGGTGCTCTTGGCATACGCAGCCAATAACGCGGTCCTTCATCCTCTTCATCTGATTCACTGGTGTATATATTCTATATACTATTCTATATAGAATATATTCTATATTCTATATTCTATATATTCTAATATATTCTAACACTCTACTATACGTAGAGTGTCTGTCTCTTCTTTCTTTTTTTCCCTGGAGTATTGTGACGAATGCAATTTCCCTCAGGGATCAATAAAGTATGTCTGTCTGTCTGTCTGTCTGTCTGTCTGGTGTCACAATTCTGTGTCTGTTCCATTGGTCTAACTGGTTTTGCTGATCTTCTGTTTCTCTACTGACCAGGTGTATTGTCAGCTGGTGTCTCTACAGGTGAGTCATTTACTTGGAGCAGCAGGTTTCGGTGGATAGTGCTGGGGGAATGGTTCCCTGTCTCAGGACTGACTTTATAGACTGGATTATCACCAACCTGCTCCCTCACAATGTAAATCGTCTTTTCCCAATAGGGCTTTAATTTACATGGACCACGCCTTTCAATGACATTACGGACCAAGACCCTGTCCCCTGGTTGTAGAGTTACACCTCTGTTTCTTTTTTCATAATAGCGTTTACCTTTACCACTTGATTGCTGACTGTTGGTCCTAGCTATTCTGTATGCTTCAGTCATTCTCTCTGCCCATTTTTCTGCGTACCCTTTTGCTGTTTGCTTCTTTCTCTGTGAACAGTCCAAAGAGGAGGTCGACAGGAAGACGTGGATGGTGGCCATACAACAGGTAATATGGAGAATAGCGTGTTGACTCATGTGTAGTACAGTTGTACGCATGAATAACATGGGGTAAGTGATCTCGCCAGCTCTCTCTCTCTTTTTCTAGTAGCGTGCGGAGCATTTGCAACAGGGTCCGGTTTAACCTCTCCACAGGGTTGCCCTGTGGATGATAGGGCGACGTCCTGGAGTGCTGCACACCCGAGAACCGCCTGAGGGTCCGAAAAAGTTCATTTTCAAACTCCACCACGGCCTTGGTCGTGGTGGAGTTTAGCTGGATACCTGAACCGTGGGACCAAGTCGTTGAAAATCTTGTCAGCAGCCGTTCTGCCTGCCTTGTTTCCGGTGGGATATACCTGTGCAATTTAATCTGTATTTATTTCAACATATTTATTTCTGTTAAATCCTCCAGTTGTGCACTCACCTCTTGTCTCTTGTCTATATGTTTATATTGTTTATTTTTTCTATTTATTTTTTATTTTTATTTTTCTACTCTGTCTACTGCACTGATATGGTGATTGCTTTTTTAATTTCGTTGTACCTAGGTACAATGACATAAAAGAATTCTGATTCTGATTCTGATTCTGCAAACCTGGTGAAGTGATCAATGACCACCAGAATATATTCATATCCACCACGGCTTGTTTCAAGGTGGAGGAAGTCAATGCAGACGAGCTCAAGGGGTGAGCTTGATGTGAGGCTCATGTATATAAGGAAGGTAGAGCCGCACACCAACTCCCATAAAGGTATTTTTATTGCAGTGAGGTTTCGCGCAGTAAGCTCTTCTTCTCTTGAAGTGAGGCTCCCCATGGGTGCTCTGTCGTGCACGGCTGGCTTTTTCTGCTGTATACAACGGCACTTCCTGGTGATGTACTCTTCAATATCATTTGTCATAAATGGCCAATAAAAACATTCTCCCGCAAGGCTCAATACTCTTCCCACACCCACATGTCCCATGTTGTGCAGGTAAGTGAGAGCTGTCAGTCTGTATGTGGCTGGCAACACTAGCTGTTTACGACCAAGCGTTTTCCTATACAGGAGGCCATCCTCTATACACAGCCAGCTCCTCTTCCTGGAGAGTTTCCTGGTGGGTTTATCCAATGCCCTGCATCTGTCCTCAGTCATTTCTATGGCTTTCTCTTTTAACTCTAAGATTTTCCCAATGATCTTTCTATTGTTCATCTATAAGGTCACTGTAGTCAATAACTGGGAAAGGTTCTCTGAGAGTTTGTGGGAGATGCCATGTTCAGAGCTGCTACCTTCTACCTGCTGAGCTACTCCACTACCATCCCAGGCTGCACACACTGCCTCTTCTGACAAGTTCTCACCACACTGGCTCATGTAGGTGTTGATGTCAAAGGGACAATGAGAGAGCGTGTCTGCATCAACATTCAGTCTGCCTGGTTTGTATCTTATCTCAAAGTGGAAATCTGCCAGCTGCCCTACCCAGCGATGGCCTACTGCGTTAAGCCTAGCTGTACTCATCACATAAGTGAGGCGGTTATTATCGGTGTGTAGACAACAAAGTGGGGTGCGTAAAACAAGTAGTCCCTAAATTTGTCACACACTGCCCACTTCAAGGCTAAAAACTCAAGCTTTTACCACTGTGGAGATGGTAACTCTGCTCTGCTGGTGTGAGTGTATGGGACCCATAGCCAATTACCCTCATCTTCCCACCCTGATTTTGATACAGGATCGCCCCTAGGCCCTGTTGGGAAGCGTCAGTATTAAGTGTGAAGGCCTGATCAAAGTCTGGGTACACTAAAGCCTAGTTTATACTTCTCCGACTGCGTAATCCGTCATCCGTCTGCGTAACTACGGACACCCCTCGAGCCCTCATACTTCTCCGTCGTGGTGATGGATACGTAATGCAATTTCCGGCTTGACCAGTATGGGTCGCTACCATAGGTCGCTACGCAGGACTGGCCATGACATTCAAGCAAATAAGTACAAAAGGGAAAATTAGTTCAGAGGGGATCAATTATTAAATAGAAAAGGGGATACGTTATAAATGAAATACTTTTAAAAGTAAAAACCGTACACAAACTTGCAATTTGCCACCATCTCTTTTAAGTTTCACAAGTTCAAGTAGGTCGGCTTGCATTTTGGAGCTTTATGCGTCCATATAGTAAAGCGTATATATGTAGCGTATATATATAGCGTATATATAGCGTATAAAGCGTATATACATAAATGGCGCGGCCAGTGTTTACGTTGTGATAGAAGTCGATAGCGATAGAATGTGATTCATTGTGAGTCATTCATGTGTAAATGACGTGTTTAGAGGACCAATCGCAGCCCTTGCGGTCTCCGTTGTACGTAGACGGAGTGACGGATACTTAAAAAATATTTCAGGCCGACGGAGACGACGGAGAGGCTCTCCGTCAGGCTCTCTGTCGCCGGAGAGGGCTCTCCGTATCCGTCGTCCGTCACTTTACGCAGAAGTATAAACTAGGCTTAACACTGGGGGGTTGGTCAGAATGTTTGTGAGGTCCTCCAGGATCTGCTGATGCTCACTGGTCCACTCTACAGGGGCGCGTGAAGAGAGCTGAGGCCCTTTTGTCTTTCCCTTTGCAGGTTTGGGTGGTGATGGGTTGGACTTTACCTGGAGGAGTTCATACAGGGGCCTTGCAATGCTTGAAAAATCTTGCACATATGCCCTGTAGTAGCTCAGGAAACCTAAGAGTCGTCTGACATCTCCTACTGTCTGTGGAGTTTTCTCTTTCAGGGCCTGCACTGCTTCAACATCCTTAGGATCCACTCTCACTCTATTTTCAGACACCAGCCGCCCAGCATTTCTGACCTCCTTCCTGAACAACTCACCCTTTTCCGCTCTCAACTTTACACCATGGCGCTGTAGTACACGACACAACACCTCAACATGCTCTGCGACGGACTGGGAGAAGCAGAGGACATCATCCAGATAGGGAATGCAACACTCGTCCCGTAGTGTGTCAAGCATTTCCTCCATGCTTTTTTGGAAGGCTGCTGGTGCATTTGATAACCCAAAGGGCATCCTTATCCACTCATATAAACTCCAAGGGGTAATAAAAGCAGTAAGGTGCCTTGAGCCCTCTGCAATGAAGCCCTGGTGGTAGGCTTTGCCCTGGTCTAAAATGGAAAACCAGCTGTAGCCTCCAAGTGAGTCAAGCAGGTCCTGTATGCGGGGGAGGTGATGTCTGTCGGGTACAGTCTTGTTGAGCAGTCCGTAATCGATGCAGAGGCGCGGCGATCCATCTTTTTTTCTTACACAAACAATAGGTGCAGAATATGAGGACTTGGACTTAACAATCCACCCTTTCACCACAACAGATCTTGGATGTATTCTTTGACTTCCTTGTACAGTGGCTTGGGGGTTGAAGTATAAGTCATCTGTACAGGAATGTCGTCTTGGAGCTTAATTGACATCTGAAGAGAGGGGATGCACCCGATTGCAGTGTCGTCACGGGCAAATGCCGCAGACGCCTCATGAAGCAGTACCTCCACTAGTCATTGTTGTTTTGGGTTGAGATGGCTTAAGTCGTGGTTGCCATAGCTCAGCTGGTGGTGGTGTAGGAGTGGTGACAAGAGTGAGTAGTACTGGTTGCTGTTGTTAGCACTTGTTTGTGTAGTGTGTGCTGTTGCAATGTTTGTAAGTGTCTCATGTTGCTGTACTACCCCATTTGAGATAGCAACTGTATGGCAACTCTCAATCATCTTAGACACTAAATCATTTAATATTAGCAACTGACTCATACCCTCATCCTCAAAACTGGTTAAAGTATCAGACTGCATACAGTCAGGGATATAACCCACGCAATCTTCTTCATCAAAAGACTCCAGGTCAGTTGTACCATGTCCATCAGTGGCGATGTCTCGGGCTGGCTCATACACTTCTTTTCCTGAGAGTTTGTACAAGTTTTTCTTTATGCCCCACATTAGCTGTTTCCGTACGGAAGACATGGCGTGCGCAGCTTTGAAGAAACAGCAGTGCAGTTCCCTTGGAAGAACAAAACCCTCTCCTGGCTCTGATCTCCCCGGTTGGACACCCACTGGCTGTCGTCGCGGCTGCAGTCACGTCTCCTCACCTTGGTCTCGTGGTTCTGTTATCACTGTATCTCCTCTTCTCTGTTGTTAGATGGAGCGTGATCCCGGACGAGCCCCCAGAATTGTTACGGGCACCAAACGTGGAACCTCATTACAAATACAGTTGTCTGTGAAAACAGACAGAGTGAAAGGACAATGAAGACACGGAGTGATGCCTGTGCCGTCCACATTGTGTCTCTTTAATTCTCACAAATGCAAAACATAGTATTACTCTCCAAATCTAATATTCTCATCCGTTTCAGGTAAGTGGCATATATCTCTACTTATTACATACATCCAATAACTTAATAAACGGAAATTCAAATCAGCTTGATACATTCACTGTAAAAACGAAAACTTAAAATTAATGGTCTCATTATGATTTCTGTGTAAGATGAAAATAAAACATTAAGCATCCATGTCAACTTTGCAATGTTATTTAATCCAACCAACAATGTTTTGGGGTTTTGGGTCAAGAGCTGGGCTCACTGTAGTATCTTTGTTAGCCAGACACACAAGTTTAAGTCAGGCTCGGTTTGAGGCTGGGCCAACTGGTGGACATGCACATTTCGACACTTTGGAAAAAACAGGGTTCCTAACGGAATTTTCAGGGGTTTCACATGAACCAATTGAATATTTGTATGAACAAACCCATAAAAACTCTTCTGTTTATGTTTCAATCACTTCAGTTCTAGAGAGTTTATTAAGGCGGACTGATGTTTTAGTGAAGGTAGTATTCAGTCAAGAGCATTTACCAGGCCAAAGCAGATCCTTTCAAGATGGACAGTACTTCAAAGACAATAAGCTTTTGGGGGAGCAAAAGACAGGTATTTTCTATAGGGCTTTACATAGAAGATTTAGAAATCTGTAACCCTTTGGGAACATAAAAAAAAAATTCACAAGCTCACTGCTGTCCTTTGATTGTTCTTAATTTACCTGCCCAGTTTCAGCCCATAGGTTGATCTGACATTCTGAAGAAGGACATAGTGAAGATTGTATTCCTCTTGGCGACTTTAAGTCTGACTCTCTGGAACTTGGAGACATAACATAAAGTGATTGAAGAAAACACCTACGTCATGTCAAATCTGCTTAGTAACATGTAATGTTTATACATTATAAGCCAATCAGAATGGGACACTCCTGTCATGCTGTTCCGGTTTGAGACTTGTATGTAAAACACTGTGTTTCCGGGAGCAGGCAGAAGGAACTGAGGAAGATTCACGCACAAATCTCTTGCTCGATGAAATCCTCTGCTTCTCCTCGTACGAGACCAATAAACAACTTCAGCTTAAACTATATAGAGTTCCTGGCACTTCTTGTTCTTTGGCATCAACAACAATCTCCTCACTATCAGTCAGCATCTGATCAGTCAGAAACGCAGTCAAATGCTTCTGTTGCCCCTTCTTCCCTTGATACGGAAAAAATCCAGCTCTACTTTAGTTCATAGATATTTACAAAACACTGCACAGTGGCCTTGTCCATTTCCCATCCCCCCTTTCTCTTATGATGTGGAGTTAAAGCTCCGAAAGGGTAATGAAGTGTATGAGAAGACAGGCAAAGGTATCAATGTAACGAGGGACATGAAGATGAGCATACTGGAAAAGCTCGCAGATACAATATTTGCCCCGAGAGCCTACCCTGACAAACATCAGATTGAAGCTGTTGCTTTTGAACTTGTTCAAAAACACCCATGCCTTAAGGAGCAGCGGCACAGGATATCAAGGCTGGACAGTTAGCCTCAAGTAAAAGCTTGGTAACTTTTGGTCAAAGCTGCATCATGCAGGCTGCAATTAGGTCAGTGTATACAGAAAAAAAGGGAGAGAGGAAGAGAGTGAGAGGAGTAGTCCATCTTTGAAAAAACCAAAGCGAGGAGAGGTCAATTATGTTCCTGATCATCCAGAAAACCATGATGATATTTCAGAAGGTGAAAGATGTGCCATGGTTAATGAGATGAAAAAGAGAAGCAAAGACATGACCTTCATCAGACAGGAGATGGACCTCACATTGGCCCTCATTTATCAAACGAGCGTACGACAGAAAACAGGCGTAAAATGGACGTACGCTCATTTCCACGTTGAGCTTGGCATTTATCAATGTGAACGTGAGCGCAGGCTGTGATGAAATCTCACGTCAGGTCTGATCTCGTGTACGCAACTTTTTCGAGTGCGAACAGTGGCGAGACTGGTATATCCGCAAGAGTCGGACAACTTTTTCTTCACCTTATTCGGAATAAAATAACTTTAACGCAATGCAAACAATAGCCTATAGATCAAATGTGAAATGTTTTAAGCTGGATCAATTTAACATCAATTTTACATTTAATTAATTATTCAATTAATTATTTACCTCTTCTGTAGCCCGCTGAACATGGGACACACTGTTGACTGCAACAGTGATTTGTTTCCATATAGCGTTTTTTTGCTTGCCCTTAATTAGATTAGATTAGATTCAACTTTATTTTCATTGTGCAGAGTACAAGTAAAGGAACAACGAAATGCAGTTGGCGTTCTAACCAGAAGTGCAAATGAGCGATAAAGGTGCGGGTTGAAATGCAGAAATGCAGAATAAGGTGCAGAGTGCAAAATTGAAAAACATGAAAAGTGGTAGTAGTTATTAAAGTGACAGAAAACAGTGCAGGTGGAGGTAGTGATCGTTAAGGTAGTAAACTAAACGGTTACTAACACTAGCAGAAACAGGCTGTAAACAGTATAAAAAAAAGTAAACAATGTAAATGTACAGATAGTGCGAGAAATAGTAATATAATACAAGACGTGTACAGGTGGTGCAATAGTGCGCTAGTGCAATACAACGGAACGGGTACAACAGATGAATGTGGATTGTATGGATATGGGGGTGGGGTGTGCAACGGCAGTTGAGAATAAATAATACAATAAATAACATTACTATAAATAATATGAAGTATGTCCAGGGGGGTGAGGGGTGGGGGGTGCTGGGTGGGCAGGGGTGAGTGTCCTTGGGGGGGGGCGCATCAACAAGTGACACGAGTGTCTCCATTTCTGTTTCTGAAAAAATCCGCTTCTTCTTTGCCGTTGGATGTTTCTCCATGTCGTAAAAGTTAGGGGCGAGACTTCTTTTATAGGGGCGTGTTACGTTAATTACGATCGATCTCAGCCGCCGTATTTATCAACACCAAGCTCCTTCGTACGCTGGGATTGGTGTGATACGATACGTTTCGTAAATCTCACGTGGGTCCTATCGTAAGGTGAATCATGCGTTCAGGTTTGCGCTCATTTCTACGTTCGCTTGATAAATGAGGGCCATTCTCCCTGAGGAGGAAGGAGATTGTGGATCAACAATCTATGGTGTCAGAGATCCGGGAGAGATGGCCTGCTCTGTTTTCTGAAGAACAGGTAATAAAATCTGTGTGATTTCATTTCACATTAATATTTTTAGCTCTCCTGTTAGCACTGAGTTTCTTGTTCACTAAAGTAGAATAACTCTCTTAAAAGCATAGGTCTCATTTTTTGAAAGGTGGTGCTGTGTATCCCAAAGCAGTATATTCCAACGTTGGTGGTGATACATTGGCTCATGCTCAACACCTAATTTTTGCTACTGTTTGACTTTGGTGAATCCAGACTAACCCTTTAAAACACCAGAGTCACACACCAACACAAATGTGTTGTTGGTTTGGAGAGAGCAATATTTGGTTTATATGAAAGTGGCATCCCATTAGAAAAGGAGTGTTTGTTGGCAAGGTGGAGCAGTGATAATATTCTTAATACAGCATAGGGCTGGGACGATATGCTTTTCTCCCGATTCGATTCTTTTATGATTTTTTGGGTCCCGATTCGATTTAAATTGCGATTGTTTAATCGCAATTTAAATTAATTAATTAATTAAACTAAAATGAAGCATTTAAATTTGTATTGGGGGAAAAAATCGTAAAACAAAAAATACCGATACTTATGTGAATCGATTTTTTCTCCCACCCCTAATACAGCTTACACTTAAGCTGATCATCTAATGTTGGTAATACAATGACTTTGGATCTCACAGTGCCTCATACACCCCACTTCAAACAGTCCACCTATCCCTTTAAAATCATTAGATAAACATGTGAACTCATTTGAAGGGTGACACGAGTGATTTCTATAAACTCAACAGCAATTATTTACAGTAATATTTTAAATTGAAATAAATGTGTAATATTGAAATGTGATTCTGCTTTTGTGTTCAACAGATCTGTGCAGAGTTCTACCGTGTCACCACCAAGGAGCTATTGGGGACCTTCAGGTCAGCCTCAGATGAGTACTCTACTCGCTGAAATTATACCGTGCCAAGGCGGGTGCCATTGGTCAAGAACTGGAACAACTCCTTGACAAGCTTGATCACCAGGTAGACTGATCACTTGCGATCAATTTAAATGCTTATTATTGGAATTTGCATATCTGTGGCTCAGTCTCTAATTTTTGCTCTTAGGAGGCAACACCCCTTATGTAATAATACAGTGTTGGTCACTTCTCTGACAAGCAGTTTATTTTTTTGGGCGGGGGGGGTTTCAGACATCTGACATTGGACTACACAGAAGGAACACATCCCTGCAAGGTCTACCCTTGTTTCTTCGCGAGGATTCAGAGAAGCTCTTCGGGACATGCTTGGTGAGTATAGTAGGAGGCTCAACATTTTTAAATTTATGGGACGGAATTGGTTCCTAATTTTTAATTTTCAGTTATCTCTAAATTTGGCACCACCCTCATGTTTTTATCAGGAAACTGATCCAGACGACAGTCAGACAAGAGGACTCAAGATTGGTATCCTCACTGTCCTTGAAGATGATGGTGCCTCTACCTTGCTGTCCAGATTCCAAAATATTGCTGTTGTGTTGGAAGAGGACATTATCCTCACAGATCTCCCAGACCTCCCCACTGCATTCGCCTTGCTGTTTGGCCTGCTCTATGCCTTGAACATCAATTTCCCCAAAGAAAACCGGTGCACCTTTGAAGTGATCAAGACCATCTTCATGAAACTTTCCACCAACTGCACACAGTGTGTCAGAAACCTCAAAACCAAGCTTTTACTGTAAGTCAGCTAAAGCCTGACTAAAAAAGGCCATACTATTTCTTAAAGTGATACTCAACATTTTTTTTCTTATAATTAGCCTCTCAATCTAGATCCAGGAAAGATAGATAGATATAATGTTTAGACTGTTTGTGCATTAACAAGACACAGTAGTAAACAGGATTCACTCATCAGATAAACTTCCCAACGGTGTAAACGGTCCTGTTTGCTTGAAGAAGACAACAACAACAAAATGTCTGTCCTTCTCCTCCTACATAGACATTTTATTTTGTTGACCTAATTCTTCCTGTTGTTCTTGTGCTGTTGCTGTGCTTTACTTCCTTCAAGTATTTGATTAAAAAATAACATCACTCGCTAATTTGACTCTACAAATTACACAACTGGGTAAATAAACCCATCACAACAGGAAAACAGGACTGTGTACATCATTGGAAAGTTTATCTGATGACTGAGGAGAGTGAATCCCGTTTACTACTGTTCATTGGAGTGAAGCTAATTAAACAAAAAAATGTTATTCTCTTGTCTGGATCACTTTTTTGTTTTGTTTTTATGGGTGTTTTATTGAGTTGGATAATTCTGCTCAGTATACGATGTTAAATTATATGCCTTTAACTGGCATTGTTTTTTAAATTTTATATTATATAAACTGTTGTGTTGTGAGCCGTACAGGTGCTTTTACAGGTTTTGTGTATTTGTGTTTGACACAGCCACTTCAGATATGTCAGCAATGTTGTTGCCGGTGTTACAATTGTAATGCACTTTAATGCACTTTCGACATGGTAAAAATGTTTTGAATGTTTTTGGCCATAGGTCAATAACACTTGGCTACTTGTTCTGCACTTTCCTGCATTAAGACAGCAATTCTCTGCTGCTGAAGTATCTGTGGTACATGTTGCTTGTTCTACAGCTGTCTGGCATTCAGAAATGTGAAAGGAACAGTTTGCAATTATTACTTTTAATAATAAGAAGAAGAATTACTCTTTTGATCCCGCGAGGGAAATTTGGTCTCCGCATTTCACCCAATCGTGAATTAGTGAAACACTCAGAACACCGTGATGGTGAAGCACACACTTAAAGCCGATGCAGTGAGCTGCCTGCAACAGCGGGGCTCGGGGAGCAGTGAGGTGCCTTGCTCAAGGGCACTTCAGCCGTTCGGACTGGTCGGGGTTCGAACCGGCATCCCTCCGGTTACAAGTCCGAAGCCCTAACCAGTAGGCCGCGGCTGCCCCTTATATGAAGAGTATGTTATTAACCTTCACTTGAAATATTAAGTTAACAACCTTAACTTACTTTTTTGAGTAAGTAAAAAAAACTTTTAAGTTTTACTAATGGAGAAAAGTCAATTATCTGAACAAAAGATAATTAGTTGGTCAAACTGTTTGAAAACATAGACTTTTAAGTGGGCACAACTCTTAACTCTCAAATTTGTCGAAAAAAGAAAATGTAATTATACAAACAAAATAATATAAGTTGAAACTTTTTTGAAACTCAACATTTTTTGTTGGGCTCAAAACTCAAAAATTGATTGCAGTAAGTTGCCTTGAAATTTTGAGTTTTCTCAACTTTTTAATTTCAACAGTGTTGTTACACTGAAACCTGACTGTATAAAAGGCACAATATATACTATGTTTATTGTACAAATGACATTATCATGACATTTTACTGTGACGATCATGCAGCTTACGTCTGCTGTGTTAATGGATGTAATACACCGAACAAATTAGCTCACGGAGGAATTTAACATTTGCAACTGTACCAACATAAACATAAAAATCTTTAAACTCTTATTATTAGGGACCGAGCCTGTGAAACAGGACGAGGTCCCTTTTGAAATTGATTCGTTTATTTGTTATTATTATTATTATTATTTCAGGGATCTTTGACGTTGATTTGCACTATCTGAACATATATGAAAACTCAATTTTTTTTGGCAAAGTTTTAGGGCCTGGTGAAAAATTATATATTTTAGGCGTCCCAAACATGTCGCGCACTAGTTAACTTTATATTTGTTACATAAAACCATGTGCAAAATACCCGTTGCATGTGTGTGGGGGACTATGTGTAAGTGTCTCAGTGCGAACAAGCACACCTGACTGCCTACAAGAGAAAGGCAGGGGCAACGAACACTTGACATACGGATTTTCAAGTTTTTTAAACCTCAATTAACATACGCAAATAACACTCCAACGTGCCCTTAGCGTGTGTACACACAAATGAAAGCATAAACAAAACCTCAAACCTTCGTCATGTACTGACCTGTGAAAACAGACAGAGTGAAAGGACAATGAAGACACAGAGTGATGCAGGTGCCGTCCACATTGCGTCTGAAGCGTGTGCGGAGGTCCACACCTGAGACCACTCTAATGGCGACAGTTCCGGTCTCAAAGGTTCCACTTACCGATTTTTCACAATATATGTGAAAAATAAAATGTACACATCACAAATATTACTGGGGAATCACATTCAACCCGTAAAACTAACAGAAATTTTAATTTCCTCTTTCAATGAAATTACATTCAAATTAATGTGGTGAACACAACATTGGGTTCACTACACATAGTATCTGTAGTATCTGTAGTATCTGTTGTCTACCTGCCCAGAACCACAGCATTTTCTACACTACTGTGGGGGTTTGTGTGTGTGGGGTTGTATTTCAACATGGGTTGCCAGGTAGGATCAGGTATACCTCTTCTCAGTTCTCATTACAGGAGGGAAGAGTAAACATCAGTTTAATTCAACATCGGTCTTTCACTGACATGTTTAGTATTCTGAACCCTAACTGTAATCTTAGGATGTTATGATTTCCCATCTAATCCACAAATACATCCAGATCTTTGCCCTCCTGGGTTCACAACTCCCTGGTCATCACCAGTGTTTCAGGGCTGGAGTCTCTGGTCTCCATAGTGTGTTACAGGTGTGTCTACATATCAACATATCACTGCATTCAGATGAAATCATCCCAGACTGGTTTGGATGATAACTCTAAGTCGGTCCTCCAAGCAGACATTTCTCTGTTCTGATTTCTAAGGGTCCAGTTTCAGTCCCAGCAGGTAAAGAATGATATACTGTATATAATACTTCAAATATTCTTACAGAATCTTTTGCTGCCATTACCATTACAATTCCCTTTTTGCACTAACTTTTACAGGAACTTATGCCGCTACCCCTACTTCATACAATGGTAGATTCCAACATTCCAACATGTTTATTTATATCGTCTATTTTTATCTTTTTTATCTTATCTGTTTCGCCGTGGGAGAGTGAGAAACGTCCTCTCGATTCCTTTGTATGTCTGGTCATGTGAACGATTTGGCATTAAACCTACTTTGACTTTGACTTTGACATCTCCACCATCATCTGTTCTCCATATAGTCCTCTGAAGAACAAGTAGAACCATCCTCAAGATCCTCAGCTCAAGTCATTCTACGTCTATTCTAAGTCATCATCAGTCCGAATCAATACAAAGCTTAGATCACACTAAAAATGGCATAGTATTGTTTGAAAGGTGTGCTTTACTGTACTATAGTATTGTAGTTCTACGTTAGTACAGTACTATGTTGGTACTGTAGTACTCTGGTCCGATGTACTGACATAGTAATGCAGTAGTATCTTAGTAAATAAACTTCATACTTGAGTTCATCTATAAGACAGAGACAGGGACAGTCTTGCAGTAAGTGTCTCCCCCTGCTGGTAAGACAGCTTTCCTGCTCCTCTCATGTGACCTTGGCCTGTTTCCCTTATTAGAACACACACACACACACACACACACACACACACACACACACACACACACACACACACACACACACACACACACACACACACACTATCTGTCTTTCTCTTGTAGTTCGCAGTAAATTATGCATATTCTCATTCTGTATTAGTTATCAACTTCTTATTTATTGTATTTATGTTATTATGTTTATGGTGTGCAGATGAAGACTTCTGGCAAATGTACTTATTATAAATGGCTTTGGACAAAAGCGTCTGCTAAATGCCGTAAATGTAAATGTAAATGTAAGACTTGTGAAACCAGGCTGTGTTGGCAGTGGGAGGCGGTGAGTGGGTGAATTCATGTCGCCAAGGAGAGAGGGCTCCTCCGGTCAGTTCCTTTACCTACCGATCTGTTCCGGGACAGACTGGGTCGGGGCGGACCGGTAAATGCTCGAATCTCTCCCCGCACTCCGACATTAGATAAGTGACGTCATTAATCAATTGACGAAAACGTAATTCCGGCGTTGCGGACGCGTTCACGTGCTGTCCATTCAGGAGAGGAGGTGTCCGTCCAGGAGAGGAGCTGTCCGTTCAGGAGAAGAGCTGTCCGTTCAGGAGAAGCGCTGTCCGTCCAGGAGAGAAGGTGTCCGTCCAGGAGAGGAGGTGTCCGTCCAGGAGAGGAGGTGTCCGTTCAGGACCGGCTGCTCCTCCGACGACACGCGGCTCGTTACGTCACCCGCCGTGTCCGCACGCGGAAACCGGAGCCGCCATGAAGCCCACCGTCAGCGGGAGCAGCGGAGCACCGGGCGACGCTCCTCTTACCGGGCCGGAGGCGCGTCTCTCCTCCGCCAGGACCCCGGTGAGTGTGTCGGGGTTGTGTTGTCGTGTAGGTGTCACTTACTCGGTAGGCTATGAGGTAACCGGTGGCTTCATGACGGTCCGTGGTTCATGAGCGGTGCGGTGACTCGGTAACTCGGCGGGGGTCCGGGATGGCGCTCTGCGGGGGGGGGGGGGGGGGGGCTCACACACCGGGACGCTCATCCGGCAGGTGGGACTCATATGACGGAACACTTTACAATAGTTTTCTACCCACAAAAGTTTACAAGTTATTGAAGACGTTAATACACACACACACACACACACACACACACACACACACACACACACACACACACACACACACACACACACACTCTCTCTCTCTCTCTCTATAATCTAACTCGTAAAACGAGCTTGCCTCATGTGTATTGTGAAACATTAAGATGATAAAGTCCAACTATACTCAGGTATGGACATGTCCTCCAAGACTGCAGACCAAATAGCCTGCACTAACTATTACACCCTCACTATTACACACTCATGATGTTTCGGGTTAAGTCATACAAAGTATGTTTTGGGTTGTCATACAAAATATGTTTTGGGTTAAGTATGTTATGTTAAGTATGCTGAGATGCAGGGCCTCTTCTGAATGCAGTATAAAGGCAGCTTCAGCACCAGGTGTCATCTGAAGAAACATTTTCCTGTACAATAACATTAATCACCCAACCGGAAATAGAATGCGTGGCGAATAAATCCACTGAACACAGGATGTTGAGTTAGTTACTAACCTAACCAGTACAATGTGTACTACCAGCGCTGCAGTAGGCTGGAGGAGTATGCGGGTGCACCAAGGCACACAAATAGAATTTGAATATAGAAATGATTTGGCTTGTTTTGAACATGATTTGAATTGATTGTAGAGCTTTAGATTGTGTTAGCGTTGGGGTCAGACTGCCGACCTGCTGTCTGAGAAGGAGCGAGCCGCCCTGCCAACGGGGACACACTAACCCACTGAAGGGGGAGGCAGACAGACTCATTCCTTTCTGAGAGGGGGTGGGGGGGGGGGGGGCATAACAGTTTGAGACTTTGTAATCGCATGTTATTAACGATTAAAGTAGGGGACCTTCAGCATTCAGCATAAAGAATATTCATCAGTCCCCCAATAACGAGGTGGCAGCCTGTCTGCTGCATGTGGCCAACTACCTGCTGGAGTTGATGTTCAAAGGTCTACTTTGATCTGGTTGAATAACCAGTGTTTAGTTCATTAGCCTGCAGGTACGTTGGTCTCCAGGTGAATTAAAGAAGCGGGTGCTCACACTTGAGGCCCTTTTTTAACCCCCTTGTTAAGCCCCTCCCCCTGCCATCTGTCACAGCTTCTGCTGCCCGCTTGCATTGGATGGCTGAGGAAGGCTGGTCTGAATCCAGTCCTCTGATTGGCTGATAGTGGGAAATAAAGATATGGGGGCGGGGTCCTGACAGACTTAGGCTGAGGGGGAGAGGGAGAGCGAGAGAGGATTAGAGTTGTATTAGGGAGACCTACGTAAGGAGAGGACAGGACGTTTCCACGGTAACTTGTTTGTTGTTTATAAAGATCAGAACACAAGGTAAGCTTCGTCCACTTTGTGTGTACGTGTGTGTGTGTGTGTGTCAGTGTGTTGGTTTGTCCATATAACTGTGTATGTATGTACGTGTATTTGTATGTGTATGAGGTACCTGTTGTTTGAGAGATGCATGCTGGGTAATAAGGGAATCCTATTATCGTGTGTGTATGTGTGTGTGTGTGTAAATAAAGTAGTATCAATCTAGTTGTTGAATTTGTTTCCATATTTGTTATCAGTAGTTTAAATAATATTCTGTATGACTGTCTGTCTTGTCTGTCTGTCTGTCTGTCTGCAGATGGGTCAGGAGAGTGAACCCTCAGCTCTTCAGCAGCTGACCTATAGGCCCTAGAGCTCAGAGGTCAGGGGTCGTCCCCCAGGGCATGACCCAGACAGGCCAGGTCCTCCACCTGTACCTGGAGGTGCGCTCCCCGGGCCAAGAGGAGAAGGGAGGAGGAGGAGGAGGAGATGAGCAGTCCAACGACTGGATGCTTCACTTTCCCAACCTTCCCCCCCCCTCTCACAGACTCCACCGCCCTGGCCCACCTCATCGCCCCGGGACCAGTAAAGACCCTAGCCCCATCCCCTCGGCCCCCGACACACTCAGCTACTGGCGCCCGGGACCACCCCCTACGGACCCACCCTACCCACCCTGGACCTGCCGCTCCCAGGACCCGGACCACATCCTGCAGGGGCTCACCCCTACGGAGACCCTCCCCTCCCGTGTAGACCCTCATCAGGGGAGAGGGATGCTGTCTGTCCCCTCTCCCCACTCCCCCAGTAGGCCCTCCCCCAGACCCGATGAGTGCCGCAGGTCTGTGGTGACCTTCAGCTATGTGCAGAAGGCCACCGTCCAGAGCCTGGAGGCGGGGCAGGGGGCCGACGGGCTGGACCGCCCCCCAGCGTGGGCAGAGGCCGCACCGGAGGACCAGGTCTACTCCCCGTGGGGCCGGACCCCCCCCGGCTCACCCTACGGCCACCGGACCACCCTGTACTCCCCGCGAACTCCGGAGGAGGTGGGCTCTTCGGACTCCCGGCACCAATTTGCGGGTCTCGGGCCGGGGGGCCGTAGTCCCAGTTTGCCCCGCGAGTCCTGGACAGGGTCACCGGTCTCACCGCGGACCACCCGCACCCTACCTGCCAGACCCCCGTTCCATGACCCGGACCCAGCCGTCAGTAGGGCCTGGCCCGGTGGGCCTCCCAGGAGTCCCGTATTGGACAGCCCCTCCTCCTCTAGGAGGTCCAGCTACCAGCAGTCAGCCCTCGACCCCCGGCCCGCGCCCCAGGACAGCCCCTTCTGGCCGGGGGACCAGAGCCCCCGCTTATCCAGACACTACCGACCCCTGTTGCATGCTGGGAGACCCACTGACATCCAGCACCAGATCCCTGCTAGCCCACCCTGCAGGACTAGCCCCCATGCTAGCCCACCCTGCAGGACTAGCCCCCATGCTAGCCCACCCTGCAGGACTAGCCCCCGTGCTAGCCCACCCTGCAGGACTAGCCACCACGTTAGCCCACCCTGCAGCACTAGCGGGCATCTAAATGACAGCACCTGGAACTGGAGTGATGGCTGTCGTGATGCTAACAATAGCATGCACCAAAATGCTAGGAGTAGCATGCATCCTAGTGATAGCGGTACCACCTACAGGCCAGTCTACACCCCCCAAGGTTACAGCAGCTCGGCTAGCGATGCTAGCAGACCGTCAGCCAGCAGCCGGAGCTCCTCTCCGGCCAGGAGCCCTGAAGCAGCCCGGAGGTTAGCCCCGGAGGCCCCCACCGTGGCCTCCCTGTTCCCGGGGGAGCCGCCCTGGGCCTCCCCGCGTAGCCAGGCGGCTCGCTCCCAGCGCTCCCCCCTGAACGACCGGGCCCCCCTGCTGAGAGCAGGACCGGAACCGGACCCATCAGAGCGTGCCTGCCCCCTCCCGGCCCAGGCCCGCCTCTTCCCAGCGGGGGGTCCAGCGGGCCCCGGCCCGTTGCACCGCAGCACGGCCCCGCCGTCTCCGGTCCTGGACCCCCGGAACCAGCACCCTGCCCCCTCCAACCTGGCCCCCTCGGGCCATGCCCCCTTGGTCCACGCCCCCTCGGGCCCCGCCCAGCACCACCACTTGCAGCCTCCTCAATACAGAGGGGAGGGGGGCTCCAGAAGGCTGGTGACCCCCAGAGAAGAGGCCCCCAGGGGGGGGAACCACGGCCCACCGCGGGGCCCTTCCCACGTTGAGACGCCCGCCGGGGTGGGCCCGGACCCCTGGCACTCCTTGGAGACCAGAGGAGGAGCGCCACGTACCTCCCCGAACACAGAGGAGGAGGATAGGAGAGGAGGAGGAGGAGGAGGAGGAGGGGAGGAGAAGAGGAGAGGAGGGGGGTCCTCCTCTCAGAGCTCCAGCGGGGTGACGGGGAGCGTGTCAGGCAGCGGTGGGGGCAGCGTGTCCCCAGAGACCTGCAGCCAGTCCAGCCAGCGCAGCTGCGAGACCCCTGCAACACCGCAGGTGGGCCGTCACACGGGGGGCCCACACACACACCTCCCTACGTAGCAGCTTCGTTTAGAACCACAGAGAGAGAGACGAACCTCACTGTACTGCAGCTCCCCTGGCAGGGTACATGAGTGAGTGGCTCTCAGGTGAACGAGTGAGCCGCTCTCAGGTGAACGAGTGGGTTGCTATGAAAGCCCAGTTATTGAGTGTGTTGGCTTCGGATAGGGCAACACAGCCAGCCGAGCCAGAGCTGACGTGACGTGATTGGTTAGCGTGGAGCCGGCTCTGGCCTTAACGCGAGGTGAATGATTACTTTTGTCGACGCTTACATTCAGCCGGTCGGCAGCTCTCCCTGCTCATGCTACGCTAGGTTGAAGCTGTGAGGCTGAGAGGTCGTCCTGCCCACGCGTTCCCACTGAATCAGTTCTTATCAGACTCACTTTTTAATCAAGGCGTTCTCTCTGATTGTTTTACATTATAGTGTAGGGGAACTTTTCCTGGTGATGCTGTCCAGGTCTCAGTGTTGTGTCCTCAGCTACTGTATTGTTGCTGCGTTCAGATGACCTCAGGCCAGATGTAGAGGTAGCTCCTTCTATGTGGAGAGAGGGAACGCAGGGAACGGACCCACAGAGGACTCCAGGCCGTCCGCATACACACCAATAATGAGTCACCATGGTGCTGGGTGGGCCTTGTTAAGGGTAGGGTTCTGTGTTTAGGGTAAGGTTCTGTCTTTAGGGTAGGGTTCTGTCTTTAGGGTAGGGTTCTGTGTTAAGAGTAAGGTTCTGTCTTTAGGGTAGGGTTCTGTGTTAAGAGTAAGGTTCTGTCTTTAGGGTAGGGTTCTGTCTTTAGGGTAGGGTTCTGTGTTAAGAATAAGGTTCTGTCTTTAGGGTAGGGTTCTGTGTTAAGAGTAAGGTTCTGTCTTTAGGGTAGGGTTCTGTGTTAAGAGTAAGGTTCTGTCTTTAGGGTAGGGTTCTGTCTTTAGGGTAGAGTTCTGTCTTTAGGGTAGAGTTCTGTCTTTAGGGTAGAGTTCTGTCTCTAGGGTAGGGTTCTGTGTTAAGGGTTGAGGAGGGTAGAGGGGATGTAGTTGCCTTGTGCTCCAGCCGTGGATGTGATTGTGTGTGTGTGTGAGAAGCTGTGGTTATTTGAATGAAGACATCTTTTTGTTCTAAATTGCAGAGCGAGAGTTTACCAGACCCGACCGCACGATCCCAGAAGATCGCTCAGGCCAAGTGGGAGTTCCTCTTTGGTGTCTCCGCCACGGACCACAGCTGCCCTCCAGGTGGGTCTGCTACTGGTCCTACTGGGCGCTGCCCACTACAACCACAGTCTGCTAGTATATACTGCAGGCTGTCCAGTATAACAACAGTTGGATACTGGTTACACTGGGAGCTACCCACACAACTTTGTTTTATAAAACAGTGTGTTATATAACTGTTATATAAGTGTTATATAAGCCAGTTATAGGAAGGTGTTTTGAGCAGTGTTAGAGAACGTTTCCTGGTGATGCTGTCCAGCGTTGTGTCCTCAGCTACTGTATTGTTGCTGCGTTCAGATGACCTCAGGCCAGATGTAGAGGTAGCTCCTTCTATGTGGAGAGAGGGAACGCAGGGAACGGACCCACAGAGGACTCCAGGCCGTCTGCATACACACCAATAATGAGTCACCATGGTGACGGGTGGGCCTTGTTCATAACTAGTCTGTGAGTAGTGAACTAGTCTTAACCAGTCTTAACTAGAGCACAAACACTACCAAAACCGACTCTCCTGCAGATGGCTCCAGCCCCCCCCTGACCCGCACCCCCCCCCACTCCCTCCACCTGAAGCTGACCAATCAGCAGCGAGGCTGGGAGGAGGCCCAGAGGTTACCGTCGTACCCCCGGGTGCAGCAGGTCCAGGTGGAGCTGGTGACCCTCGCCCCGCAGCCCGGCTCCACCCCCAACACCGCCATCATCCAGCGCCGCGTCACGTACTCTGAGACGGACCTGGACGCCGTGCCCCTCCGCTGCTACCACGAGACGGACCTGGACGAGGTCACTCTCTAGCACTCCGGCTCACTCTTTTAACAGTCAGAACATGTTGACCTGCTCACTCTTTGATACTCCACTCACTCTTTAACACTCGGAACGCGTTGACGCGTCTCTCTGGAACTCGGGACATGGTGATTTCCACAGGGTACAATATGGTCACTTTGATTGGCTGGCTGTTTAGGTCACCTGGTACTGTTGACCAATAGCAGGCTCTACCTGAAGGTCTGTTGACTCCGCCCCCAGGTGATGCTGGCACAGGCGGAGGAGGACCTGGAGGAAGACTCCGCCTTTGGGAGCAACCGCAGCACGCTGGGAACGCCCGGCTCCAATGATAGCCCCGCCCACAGCTCTCAGAAGCTGCTGGGAGAGGCTGGGCAGGGGGCGGAGCCTGAGCAGGAAGTGGAGGAGGGCGTGGCCAGCTGGGCCAGTGTGAGGATGCAGGGAGACAGAAAGAGACAGGAAGATGACCGGGCATCTGGGCTGCTGACTAAGAGGTCACACACACACACGCATGCACGCACACACGCACACACACACACACACACACACACACACACACACACACACACACACACACACACTGTTGTAACTCCAGGTTTGCTTGTGTGTTTTACTTTCTCTCGTGTGTCCTCCACCCAGTGGATCAGTGGTACCTTCTTGGGGTCCCTGATGTGCAGATGGGGTCCAGCAGAAGCTGATATTAGCTAGAGACATGCGATGATCCATTGAAGCAAACAAGCATTTCTGTGGTCTCATAGGCGTCCTTTATAGGACCTCACTGCCTAATGGTTCATAGCCAGGAGCAAACAACTACTAATCCCTGAGAGTGCGGCAGAGTGACGCTATGATGTTCAGGAGGGTCCAAACTATCTGTATGTAAGCAGAGTTAGAAATTGGGGTGACAGGCAAAGAAAGGTCAGGGAGCGCGGGACTGACGGCCCAAACGTGGATGTGTGTGTGGACCCCCCCCCCAGGCCACCGGAGTGGGACAGCCCGCCCCGGTTGAAGTCCCCCCCCGCCCTGCCCAGCCCACCCCGTGCCTTTGACGGCCAGATGGACTCCTTCAGCCGCCACTTCGAGAGCATCGTGGAGTCCCACCGCGCCAAGGGCACCTCCTACTCCAGCCTGGACAGCGTGGACCTCCTGCTCAGCCCGGGGACCCCCCACATCTTCACCTTTGACCTGCCCACCCTCACCCCGCACATCAAGGTGAGGTGACGTGCCTGACAACCTGATGTTAGAGCCCTGACACCGGAGTGACCTCGTGCTGCCCTGAGGCATCCCACTCTGGAGCTGAATGTCATGTTTTGGAAAAAAATAGCTCAGCTCTGCTGTTTTCTGTCATGCTGACATATTTGACATATGTGTGTGTGTATGTGTGTGTGTGTGTGTGTGTGTGACGTGTGTGTGTGTGTATCAGGCTAGCGATGGTACCAGGCAGAAGCTGGACCTGTGCTTCGCTCCGCTGGTCAAACAAGTTCAGCCTGGCCCGGAGGAGGCGTCACGCTCCGAGACCACACTGCCCTCTGTGGGGGCGGGGCTTAACGGAGGAGGAGGAGCCAAAGATGACCTCATCCCCAGAGTCCGCCCGCGGTGGGAGAGGGAGTCATGGCGACAAGCCAACAGCCGAGACGACTTCCACAAGGCTAACTCCGCCCCTTCGCTCCAAGGCCCCAGGTCAGTCCCTGATGCCCAGCGGTTGGCATTAGCATTGTGCTAGTGGTGACAAGTGGTTAGCATCATTCTAGAAGAGACTAGCAATCTATACATTGGCATCACCGTTGGCATCATGACGACGAGCAGTCTAAATGGTAGCATCTTGCTAATAGGGACTAGCAGTTAGCATAATGCTAGAGGAGGCTCGCGGTACAGAAGTGACTTTGATGATGATAGGAACAGGTAGAATCATGCTACATGATGCAAGTAAGTGGGGTACAGCCAGTTGGCCTGGCTGTGACTCCACCTCTCAGCCACCAGGTGGTGCTGAAGAGTCGCACTGGGGTTTCTGAGAATGTCTGCACTCACTGGACGACACTTTGGCTCCACCAGATGGCGTCTATGTATTTATATTATATCGTTGGAGAGGCTCAGTGGAGAATATTATATTACATTTTATAGCAGTTGTAGTGGTAGTGTGTGTGTAGAGTAGAGTGTGTGTGTGTGTGTGTGTGTGTGTGTGTGTGTGTGTGTGTGTGTGTGTGTGTGTGTGTGTGTGTGTGTGTGTGTGTGTGTGTGTGTGAGAAAGTGGTAGGAGTGTGTGGGTGGGTGTGTGAGTGCTTCAAGTTTTCCATGGAATGCTTCAGCCCCACATGAGTTTAATTAGAGAGGAGCTGAGGTAACCACACACACACACACACACACACACACACACACACACACACACACACACACTGAGTGAACGTAGCAGAGGACGGCCAGTAGGATTTAAACATGCAGCCTCTCTGAGGCGTGTTCCCTCCATGAAGTTTGTCTGCTTCAGAACCCTGTTGACCGAATGGTCCTCGCCTGGTCCAGTCTGGTTCGGTTAGGTGTAAGTTAGAGATGGTTAGTTTAGGTATTAGTCAGAGATGGTTAGTTTAGCTGTAAGCTAGAGATGGTTAGTTTAGGTGTAAGATAGAGATGGTTAGTTTAGGTATTAGTCAGAGATGGTTAGTTTAGCTGTAAGCTAGAGATGGTTAGTTTAGGTATTAGTCAGAGATGGTTAGTTTAGCTGTAAGCTAGAGATGGTTAGTTTAGGTGTAAGATAGAGACGGTTAGTTTAGGTATTAGTCAGAGATGGTTAGTTTAGCTGTAAGCTAGAGATGGTTAGTTTAGGTATTAGTCAGAGATGGTTAGTTTAACTGTAAGCTAGAGATGGTTAGTTTAGGTGTAAGATAGAGATGGTTAGTTTAGGTATTAGTCAGAGATGGTTAGTTTAGGTATTAGTCAGAGATGGTTAGTTTAGGTATAGGTCAGAGGTTAGTTTAGGTATGAGTTAGAGATGGTTAATTAAGATGTTAGGTTAGAGTTGGTTGGTTTAGAGTTAGGGTTAGGCAGCGTGTGTGTGTATCTATCAGACACATTTAGGTTACAAACGGTT
>JAXIVH010000004.1:11386195-11436195 GCA_036785325.1 Urophycis tenuis | reverse complement strand
ATTGTCTATCTCTCCGTCTCTGTCTGTCTACCTTTCTGTCTGTCTGTCTGTACAGGATTTGCTATTATTGACACATTACATTATTCTAGATGGGGATGTAGACATTGCCCTTGTGGTTTTCTGGCTATAATCTGATGCATGAACTCATGAGAGATGTCTGTGTGAAGCTGGTCACCTGCAGAGCTGCCCGTCTGTCCGCCCCCTCACCACCTTAGCGTGAACACAAGAGGGCAGCATAGTGTTTTCAAACCAGATTTGCACCAATTGAAGAAGATATTTAATGTGAAGAAGATTGAACAATCAGTGATGAGTTGATGAGCCCCCCCACCCCCCCGCCCCCCCAGAGGGCCGGCGCTGCTAACCTCTGACCTCTGGGGGGCGCCGGGTCTTCCGCCTCCCGCTACAGGGCTGTGGTCCAGCCCAAGTCACGGCGTGGGTAAATTTAGGCTAACCATGACACAACTGGAGAGCTCATTGGTTAGTTTCAGCCAGGTCACGCACAGCATTCCCGCGGCTCTGTGATGTAGAGGGAGGAGCAGGCACAGCTCTAGTTGCGTTTACATTTCTACTCTAAGTGTGTATTTCAACATCTCCCTCCTTTCGTATTCTACTACTGTCCTGTGCTGCTGTCTGGGATCAATAAAGCTATGTTGGTGGTGGTCATGGTAACCGCGGGTCACTGGTCAGGACTGGCATCAAGGCGACGATGGCGCTGGAGTAGTAGACGTGTTCTGTTCCCCACATCTTCCTCTTCATCACTGACTGCTCCGTGTGATCAGTAAAGCATGTGATGAATGGAGGCACATACATGTAGGGGAGAGGGAGCGGGAGGAGGAGAGAGAGGCAGAGAGAGAGAGAGAGAGAGAGATAGAGAGCGAGAGAGACAGAGACAGAGAGGGAGACAGAGCGAGACAGACAGACAGAGAGAGAGAGACAGCCAGAGAGAGAGAGAGAGACAGACAGAGCGAGAGAGAGGGAGAGGGTTTCTCTGTGATCTGTGGAGCTCAGAGACTTCACACAAGAAGCTCTGGAGGAGAGAGATCCTATTGGCTGCCTGGGCACAGAGAAATGCGCATTGAGAGAGAGAGAGGGGGGGAATCCAAATGAGAGAGAGATATAGAGAGAGAGAGAGAGACAGCGAGAGAGAGAGAGAGGGAGAGAGAGAGCGAGAGGGAGAAGGCAGCAGGTCGTGTTAAACAGAATCGTCTGGACTGCAAGATAAACGGTTCCTTGGATCTAAGAGGGGAAGAGATCAGAAGAGGAGGGAGGGAGACAGAGAGAGAGAGGAGTTCTGCGCAGACAGACACGCGGCGTGGGACTGAGGACAAGTTTGAGGACTGAGAGCGGACTCCTGTCACAGACGGCAGCGCGTTCTGCTCGTCTCTCCATTCTGCTCACCGCTGAGCAACAGGATTTACTCAGACGGTCGTCTCCTCTCCACTCCTGTGTCGTTCTACCGCTCCGGGTCTGTCTCCTCCGACCATCGCTCCATCGCCTGTTGAGGCGACCGGGACCAGGAGGGTGTGTTTGTTTTTGTGCGGGGGTGTTTCAGAAGGGAGGTGCACTGACGTCACTTTTGGGGTCTCTCTTTTTCTGCAGACGGCCCACTGCTTTCTTTGGGGACGTCTGAGAGTGTGTCTGCGTGTCTGCGTGTCTTTGGTCACCGGAGACATTTCTTGAAATGATTTAGTTTTGTAGATCAGGGGTCAGCAACAGATTGCGTGATTGTGTAACTGGCCAGGTGTCTCATGTGGTGTCAAGGTGGTTTCATAGTGTTGGGGTGTTGCAGTCCTGTAGCTAGCTGAGTGTTGGGGTGTTGCAGTCCTGTAGCTAACTGAGTGTTGGGGTGTTATAGTTCTGTAGCTAGCTGAGTGTTGGTGTGTTACAGTCCTGTAGCTAACTGAGTGTTGGGGTGTTGCAGTCCTGTAGCTAGCTGAGTGTTGGTGTGTCATCCACTGGGTTGTCCTGCTTGTGGAGAGATGACTGTGATGTGTGGTGGTCTGGAGGCGTAGTGTGTGAGTGTTTGGTGTTCTTGTTAACTGCTGAATGTCGGACCAAGCTGTGTAGCCGTGGATGTGGAATCTGCTCATAACGCTGGTTGTGACTCTAGTCCTATATATGATGGCTGGCTTTCTCCATCATGAAGAGATACTTAGGGTCTGATGTCTACTTGAACCTTGGATCCCAGCGTTCTTCTCATCAGTCTACCACCTCATCTTCCTCGACCCTCGTCATTTCAACCAGCACCCTCCAGTCTGGTTACAAACTCTAACCGTTCTCGTCCCGTCCTCCTGCATCTGAACCTCCAGCCCATTGGCTCCCTACAATGATTGGCGTCAACAGCATCCAATCCTCGGGCCGCCTGCGGTCCCGCTCCCTGTGCTCAGTGCGCAGCCAGCGGGACCCTCGGCCCCAGGAGGGCTTCCAGTGCCCGCGGGCCCCGCGATCGCGCTCCCTCAAACCCCTGGCCTTCCCCGACCTGCTGGGGAAGAGCCAGGACCGCCAGCACCACCCCCAGGCCCGCAAGAAGAAGGTAGAACCCAGCACGCCCCAACACAGCCTGATAGAAGCTGATACAACTCATTAGAACACGAGACAACTCAACAAAACCCAGTTCAACCTGACAGAACCCAATAGAACCCAGCACATCCCAACACAACTTGATAGAACACAACCCAATAGAACACAACAGAACCTGATAGAACCTGACACTACCCAATAGAACACAACAGAATCTGGTAGAACCCAACACTGCCTAATAGAACCCAATAGAATCCTTTTTGTGAGAAAGGGCTCTGTTTATGTTCTCACTCAGGTGGAAACTACGTTTGGTTGAAAATGTTGAACAAATTAACAATCTGCTCTGCACCTTTTGAAACATCCGGGGGTTTTCTGCTGAAAATCTGTCCAAATGAGCCTTAAATTTAGTGTCGCTTAATGGGCAGCTGATTGGCTAACGGTTTGTCAGCAGGGTGTCAGTTAACGAGCAGCTGATTGGCTAATGGTTGGTCAGCAAGGGTGTCGCTTAACGAGCAGCTAATTGGCTAACAGTTGGTCAGCAGGGTGTCGCTTGATGAGCAGATGATTGGCTAACGGTTGGTCAGCAGGGTGTAGGTTAACGAGCAGCTGATTGGCTAACGGTTTGTCAGCAGAGTGTTGGTTAACGAGCAGCTGATTGGTTAGCGGTTGGTCATTAGGGTGCCAGTTAACAAGCAGCTGATTGGCTAATGGTTGGTCAACAGGGTGTCGCTTAACAAGCAGCTGATTGGCTAACGGTGGTTAGCAGGGTGTGGCTTAACGAGCAGCTGATTGGCTAACGGTGGTCAGCAGGGTGTTGCTTAACGAGCAGCTGATTGGCTGTAGGTGATGATCAGGTGGAGTCCTAGTTCACTAATCACATACACACACACACACACACACACACACACACACACACACACACACACACACACACAACTTGTTTGATTCCGATTCAATTCTGATGTCATGTACCATGTCATGATGATGTCATGTGTCCCCAGGCGTTGTACAGCTCCATCAAGAATGACAAACTACAGTGGACTATGTGAGTTCTGCTATGTGTGTGTGTGTGTGTGTGTGTGTGTGTGTATGTGTTATTTTGTTATTTTGAACATGGACCTCCGTGTTTCTCTAGAAGCTCATTTGAAACTTTGTTGCTATGGCAACTGGTCCCTGATTCCCTGACAATAATTACAGGTCAGCCCTATCTGTTGCGTGTGCATGTGTGTGTGTGTGTGCGTGCATGTGTGTCTGTGTGTGTGTGTGTGTGTCCGTGTGTGTGTGTACACTGACTAACACAACAGCAGTGGAGTACAGGCGCTTTGCCACTACGCTTCAACTCTGTCAACTCCCCCCTTCTGTTAACTCTCATCCTCCCCTCCCCTCCCCTCCTCTCTCCTCCTCTCCTCTCTGCTCCTTTCCTGTCCTCCTTAGTTACTTAGCAACAGCAGATCTTTCAGAGTGTCCGTGTGTGTGTGTGTGTTGGTTCGTGTTGTTTACCCTGAACACCTCCTCATGTCTGTCATGTTGCTTCATCACTGCACTCCTCCTCAGCAGCCTTTTAGCACGCCACCTGCAGGCTGAAGGGGGACGCTCTGAAATGTACAGGTTTAATGTTGTCATCCCTCACACACACACACAACAGTGACGAGGAAGACCTGAGAAGGTCGATGTCTGAACTTGCTGACGTGCGAACGGACTCCGCCTCCCACACCTTGAAGCGGGCTACCATTGGAGGGAACTCCCTGGGGGGCGTGGCCCAACAGGCCGACGCCCAGCTCTATAAAGAGGGCTTCTTGGTGCGGAAGGTCCACGCAGACCCAGACGGAAGGAAAAGTATGTGATAATATTGCTATATAGTGAGCCAACATGTTATTATAATGCTATTAATATCACTTTATGTGAGCTAACACATTATTATAGTGCTATTAATATCACTATATAGTTAGCCAACATATTATTACAGTGATATTAATCATTATATCGTTAGCACACATGTTATTATAGTAATATGAGTAATATTAATATTTGTAATATTGTGTGGTGGGTTGCTCTTGTGTTGCCGTAGCTCCTCGGGGGAAGAGGGGTTGGAGGTCCTTCTATGCTGTCCTGAAGGGCCTGGTCCTCTACATGCAGAAGGTAACATCAGGGGCTCAGATGAGCACTAGCCCTACCTGCTCCTCATGACCCCTAACCCTAGCTGCTCCCCATGACCCCTAACACTACCTGCTCCTCTAAAACCAGCACCCCACTCTGGGAGAAAGCGAGCCAGGGAAGTAGTCAGTGTTCATGGTTGGGGTTAGCAGTAGTCCTACCTGAGTACATCAGGTAGGACTCTGTTCTGTTCCAGAGGTGGAGAGGTCAGTCCGTCTGGGAGGCCTGCAGTTGGCTGATGTGGTGCTGTGCTGTCATTGGTTGTCAGGGGGAGTATGGCTGCGATGAGGACCTGAAGAACGCGGTGTCGGTCCACCACAGCCTGGCCATGCGGGCGGCCGACTACAGCAAGAGAGACAACGTGTTCTACCTGAGGACTGCTGACTGGAGGGTGTTCCTGCTGCAGGCCCCGTGAGGACACACTGTCTTTAACTCTCACTGTACTGCCTTTAACTCTCTCACCGTGCTGACTTTAACTCTCTCACTGTACTGCCTTTAACTCTCTCACTGTACTGCCTTTAACTCTCTCACTGTACTGCCTTTAACTCTCTCACCGTACTGCCTTTAACTCTCTCACCGTACTGCCTTTAACTCTCTCGCCGTACTGCCTTTAACTCTCTCACTGTACTGCCTTTAACTCTCTCACCGTACTGCCTTTAACTCTCTCACCGTACTGCCTTTAACTCTCTCACCGTACTGACTTTAACTCTCTCACTGTACTGCCTTTAACTCTCTCACTGTACTGCCTTTAACTCTCTCACTGTACTGCCTTTAACTCTCACTGTACTTCCTTTAACTCTCTCACTGTATTGCCTTTAACTCTCTCACTGTACTGACTTTAACTCTCTCACTGTACTGCCTTTAACTCTCTCACTGTATTGCCTTTAACTCTCTCACTGTGCTGTCCTTAACACTCTCTCTCTCGCTCTCTCGACCGTTTCACATAAATTAAACTTTATATTGTATGAGTGGTACTGATCATGTGGTATAGGAGCTAAAGACCCTCTGAGCAGAGTACGGAGTATGAGCTAAAGACCCTCTGAGCAGAGTACTGAGTATGAGCTAAAAACCCTCTGAGCTCAGTACTGAGTATGAGCTAAAGGTCCTCTGAGCTGAGCACTGAGTATGAGCTAAAGACCCTCTGAGCTCAGTACTGAGTATGAGCTAAAGACCTTCTGAGCTGAGTACTGAGTATGAGCTAAAGACCTTCTGAGCTGAGTACTGGGTATGAGCTAAAGACCCTCTGAGCTGAGTACTGAGTATGCTCCCCAGGAGTGCCGAGCACATGCAGTCCTGGATCACTCGGATCAATGTGGTGGCGGCCATGTTCTCCGCTCCCCCCTTCCCCGCCGCCATTGGCTCCCAGAAGAGGTTCAGTCGACCTCTGCTTCCTGGTTCACCCAGCACCTTGACTCAGGTACACACACTCACCCAGGTACACACACTCACCAAGGTACATACACTCACCCAGGTACACACACACACACACCCAGGTACATACACTCACCCAGGTACACACACACCCAGGTACATACACTCACCAAGGTACATACACTCACCCAGGTACACACTCAACCAGGTACTCACCAAGGTAGACACACTCATCCAAGTACATACATACACCAAGGTACATACACTCACCAAGGTACATACACTCACCCAGGTACACACTCAACCAGGCTCTAACCCAGGTAGAAACACTCATCCAAATACATACATACACCCAGGTACATACACTCACCCAGGTACACACACGCACCCAGGTACACACTCACCCAGGTACATACACTCTCCCAGGTACACACTCACCCAGGTACACACACTCACCAAGGTACATACACTCACCCAGGTACACACACACACACCCAGGTACATACACTCACCCAGGCACACACACACCCAGGTACATACACTCACCAAGGTACATACACTCACCCAGGTACACACTCAACCAGGTACTCACCCAGATAGACACACTCATCCAAGTACATACACTCACCCAGGTACATACACTCACCCAGGTACACACACACACACACACACACCCAGGTACACACTCACCCAGGTACATACACTCACCCAGGTACACACTCACCCAGGTACATACACTCACCCAGGTACAATTATTGTTTAATAATTAATTATTTAGACCAAAAGAACATTGGTTCTGAACCCAAAGAGTTGGTTCCCAGCCCTTATCATTTACATTTAGCAGA
The DNA here is from genome assembly GCA_036785325.1 of Urophycis tenuis. NCBI lineage: Eukaryota > Metazoa > Chordata > Actinopteri > Gadiformes > Phycidae > Urophycis > Urophycis tenuis. Next base: position 11,429,305 of record JAXIVH010000004.1, on the reverse strand, counting down.
CGCTTTTGTCCAAAGCGACTTACAAGAAGTACATTTGGAGGAACACCTGTGTTATTACGACATCAGTGGGCGTGTACCATCTTGCGGGTTAGCATGTCAGCAATAGCATGTGCTCCGTGGAGGACGTGGCCCTGACTACTGAGGTTCTGCTCTACACCTGTGGAAGTTCACTAGGCAGCATCAAGGTTTGGGGGGCTGACGGAGGAGCCTCTGGCCGTGTTCTCTCAACAGGAGGAGCAGGTGAAGGCTCACCAGATCCGGTTCCGAGCGGTCTGCTCTGAGCTGACCGACCGCGCCCCCACCTCCCCTGACCGCAAGGTCAAGGGTCGAGAACTGGAGGAGCAGAAGTTACGGCAGGAGTACCTGGAGTTTGAGGTAGTTACTCTGGGGTTATGGGTTCCATATTTATTCTGACGGCACGAAGAGGTCAGTGGAGGTGCAGTCAACAGTGTTCTGGGCTGACTTCACACACACAGCAGGGTCAGACAACGTGTGTATTACCCTGTGTGTAACGTGTATTACATTTGTGTGTCAACATTTGTTCCAACGTGTGTGTTAAAATGTGTGTTATTGTGTGCGTTTAATCCAGCAAACACGCTATGGGACGTACGCCATGCTGCTGAGGGCCAAGCTGAGTGGGCCCGACCAGGACCTGGGGGCCTTCGAGGCTCGTCTGCTGGAGGAGCCAGGGCTCCAGAGGGCCCGGTCCAGCCCCACGCTGCCCCAGGACAGCGGCTCCTCGCTGGGCTGCACCGGCCGGGAGAAGAGCCAAAAGCAGAGGAGCTCCAAGAGAGAGGGCAGTGGGCGGAGCAGGAGGAGCCTGAAACAGGCCTCCACGCCGGGCGAGCAGCCCTAGTCCAGACACCAGACACCCAGGGGTGTGGGGGACCACAATCGACCCGGTCCAGGAGGAGGAGGAGGAGGAGGAGGAGTGAATGAATGAATGTCTCTGCTGTCCACTCATCAACTCACCTTGACAACCATCACCATGACAACATCCCTCACGGTGATGTTTCTTTTGGAACATCATCTCCGTGTAACATCTGGAGGAGCAGCTCTGAACATCCTCGTCTGGAGGCAGGCCCCTCGCACACCAAACCCTTTCTACCCATGGCTGAGGGAGTTGCCATGCCCACCGACTGTGATGGACCTAGCGTGGGAATGTTGCCGCGGCAACGGAGCTGAAGCCCCAGAAGCAACAGCTTTGTGTACCTAGCCAAACAAACACCCACAATGCACTTGGGAGCCAACCAATACTTCAAACAGTCACACACACACATGCACGCACACACACACACACACACACAGATATGCACACACACACAACCACACACACACACACACACACACACGCACACGTTTCGTTACATTTGCATCCTAAGTGTCCCGGCGGTGAGTCAGAAGAGCTGGGTCAGGTTCACCTCCACCTCAGCTCTGTGTTCCGTACTGCTGAGTGGCAACACCCCCCAGGAGGACCGTAAGAGGAGGGAGTAACCATAGCAACCCATCAGTCCTCTGTGAGATGAAGGCTGTAGTGTTCAGGGAGGGGGACGTCCAAAGCAAGACTCATCAAGATGGCTGCATGTCGCTGAGCAACAAAGCAATGCATCATGGGGCATCAGGTTTGTTTGACGAGCTGCTCAGTTTAGACTGGACCCTCTGGGGAGCACGACTGCTTGTGATTGGCCGACGTGATCGACGCGAGCTTGTGGTCACGGTGTTGGTGTTTTCCTACGCGTGTCTCTGGAACCTCACGTCTCCGCTACGCTAAAGGCCTCGTCTGCCTGAAGTTTCTACCATAAGACTATTTTAACCTTGTCAGACATGCTGCTGTACGAGCTAGTGACTAGCTATATGTTAGCATTACCCAGCTATCTGCTAGCTATGTGTTAGAATTGCTTAGCTAGCAGCTAACTATGTGTTAGCATTACATAGCTAGCAGCTCGCTACATGTTAGTATTACCCAGCAAGTGGCTAGCTATGTGTTAGCATTACCTAGCTACTTACTAGTTTTGTCTTAGTATTGCCCAGCAAGATGCTAACCATAGGTTAGCATTGCATAGCTAGCTGCTAACTATGTGTTGGCATTACATAGCTAGCAACTAGCTATATGTTAACATTATAAAGCTAGCTGCTAGCTATATTTTAGAATTTCCAGCTAGCTATGTGTTAGCATTACCTAGCTACTTACTAGTTTTGTCTTAGTATTGCCCAGCAATCTGCTAACCATGTGTTAGCATTACATAGATATCTGCTAACTATGTGTTATCATTCCATAGCTAGCAACTAGCTATGATAGCATTACCCAGCTAGCAGCTAGCTATGTGTTATAATTACATAGCGTTCTCTTGGTGATTTGTGTTTTTTTGTTCTTCATTCAGTAATCCTGCCGTGTTTGATTGTACTGTACTTCAACTTTCCTTAAAGCCACGGTGGCGACTATAACTTAAACTGGTTTGTGGGCAGCAGCAGCACGCTGGACTTTACCTCATCTCATATCCCGTTATTGTAAAAATAATAATTCAAGGACTCATCTTCAATACCTTTAAATGACAGCAGCTGATTGGCTGATCCAGGAGCAGGACACTTTCAGACGGTGGCCCCCAAGGGCAGTCAGACTCCTAGAGTTACCTGTTCTGTAGCCACACCTGAGACATGGGGACAGCAGGTAAGGGGTTGAACAGACTGTCTTGTTGTTTCATCTTCTGACAGTTTCTTTCAAAACCATCCGACCACAAATGAGTGTTGAGATGAACGTTAGGACTGATCTGAACTGGACCCAGCGATGTCCAGACTCAGTTCTGGCCGGAACATCCCAGGTTACTGGTCACTGATGGGCTTTTACCTGTGTCTAGACGAAGAGAACAAATCTATATTTTCCATATTGTGTTTATTTAAATAACCGCTTGCCGGTGGCTAGTTTGGTTAGCTATAAATGTACCTGTAACATGAAGAAGCCATACTGTCCGGGCCAGGCGGACTAGCCCCCGCGGCTAGCTCCTGCGGTTAGCAGCGCTACACTGCGCTCAGGAAGACACGCCAGCCACCTCGACGTGCTCCGCCTTCTTCTGGTTTCTTTGGGGGTGTAAAGGTCGGAAGCTCCAGCTTGTCACACGTGATCTGATTCTGTTTCTTTTGAAAGTATAGATGCAAAAAATAAAAACAACCACTTGAAATATCTGACACTTAGTTTTCTTTATTCAACAAACCTTGACTGTTAAAACGTTGAGAAGCGGAGATGGGATTCAGGAACATTCCCCGCATGGGTTCATGTGTGAACGGGGGCAGGGATGTTCCAGGAAGTCTGCAGTGTGGTGACCGCAGGGCGACTGTGTTGGAGGGAAAGCCGCCACGTTCCCAGGAGAGACGCGTCCGGGAGCCAGAAGGACACCGACACAGCTCTGTTTGTTTGCAAGCTAGCTCCCTTTTTCATGAACTTGGACAGGCTCTGAATGACGTGGGCTCCTCTCAGTAGGCCTACATGGGTTTGATGGCAGTATGGCCTGTTGGACTGTAGCTGCATGTTATATCAGAGTGGAAATCACAAGGTGTTTGAAAGGTTATCCCAGTAATTTAACAGGAAATTCGTGGGAAAGAGGTCTGAATATATACTATGCAATGTTTCCTCATTAAAATATTGAAAAATGACGGTAACAATGTGATAGTTGTGTACTTGCATTATCTAAATTGTTTCAAACGATTTTTAAAAAACATTTTACAATATTCAAACCCAGAGATATCCAGTTTTATTCATGGTAAAGGTTAGTTATATTTGGGCGTCATTGTGGACATACCCTATAGCCCTGATGTGGAAATGTATTGATATATGATATGGCTCTGCTGTAGAGAGGAGTGCTGCCCTCTCCTGGGCCAGAAGACACACTGACACAGTGGTGGTCATGTCTTTGAAGTCATTACATGTTATACCTTTAGGAGACTCAAATACAGGAGGATAAAATAAACCCTAAGTACCTCCCACTTAAAGAAGAACCGAATAGCACGGCGCCCTCTCTGATGAAACACTCTCACTGCAGCTCGGGTTTCTGATTGGCTCAAATCCGTGGATCTGAGCCAATCAGAAACTGTGGATCAGTAAGTTAATGGCCGCATCACCGACAAGCTGTTATGTCGTTATGCCATGTAGGTGATGTGTCCCAGAGGCTCCTGGGACACGGCCCTGTGGCGGTGGATTACAGCATTCAAGCTCCACGTTAGCTTTTCTGAGCGCTCTTAAACCCGCCAATGGCGACACTGCCAGGACCAACAGATGGTCCCGTGTAAGAGTAACACCACCATGTCATTCTGTAGCCGTTTCATACGCGTGAATACATTCGTTTCAATTTGAATACAATGAATGCTGGACAAACAAAGCTTTTAAAATACATTTTATCTGGCAATAATAAGATTTTTTTTCAGAGACCCTCAAAATGTTTCTGCTGCTTTCAGGGGGTCTGCGTGTCGGGGGCCTGGGACCCCTGTACACCCACCCCAGCACAAGTACTCCAGCCTATGTTTCTATATGTAAATATATTTAGATATATATTTATATACATTAGCATGTCAATTACGTTTTTTTACAATGGGGGCGTAGCCACAGTGGGCTTCCTGTGTTCTGTAATGATGTCACAGCTGGGCGGCGTGGGGGGTGGAGCTAATATCTGTATCTTAGCAACCCGCTGAACAGTTCTTGGGCACTAGGCTCCTCCCATTGCGGGGGAAGGAGTTGGTACTCTTCCTCTTCCTGCTGCTCACTGATTGGCCACTGGGGGCTCCTCTACTTCCTCCTCCATTGGCTGGCTGCCGAAGCCACTGTCAACCGTGGCGTCTGATTGGACAGAGAGACAGCAGTTAAATATACAGCAGTGTGTGTGTGTGTGTGTGTGTGTGTGTGTGTGTGTATAATGTATGTGTGTGTATGTATAATGTGTGTGTGCATTCACCTGCACTGTGTTTCTCCTGGTGTAGCTGTGATTGTCTCAGGACCCTGACTCCCTCCGTCAGCCCAAGACCCTGCAGAGCTCCGACCAGACCTTCAACTGCACCACCTCCCAGCTACACACACGTGAAATACACACGTTATACACACACACACATATACACATTACACACACATGATATATACACACACATACGTACACACATTACACACACACACGTTACACACCTGGTAGCTGTGCAGAAGGTGTTGGCATGGCGAGGGGCTGTCCTGGTACAGGGGAGCCAGACTCAGCATGCCCAGCCGCTCGGCCAGCTCTCTCCAGGGGACCTCGCCCACACTCAGCACCCCCAGCAGCTGGGCCAGGGTCTCCTCATCGAGGACCCCCTGCTGGGGCTCTGTGGAGCAGGCCGTTAGAGGCTGTCTGGGTTTGTTTGTTTGTGTGTGTGTGTGTGTGTGTGTGCACGTGTGTGTGTTCACCTGGACTGCTGGACTTGATCTTTTTGTTGCTATGACGACTCGTCCTGGGACTGTGCGTGGAGTCCAACAGGTTTTTAACCTGCAGAGGAGGAGTTGGAGCGGAGAGGGAGGAGGGCAGGAGGAGGCGAGAGAGAAGACAGTAAAGGAGAAGGAGAGAAAGGGAAGACGAGAGTGAGAGAGTGACCAGGAGGAGGAGAGGAGGAGTCCTCAGCTCACTGCATGCTGAAGGCCATGTCCATCGTCATCATGTCCTGTACCTTCTGACAGGTGGCCAGGTGCAGAGGGGTGTGGCCGCACGCTGGTCTCTTGCGAGTGCTGCTCGGTGGCGAGGCAGCCTTTGGGCCTCGGTGCTGTGCTTTGATTGGCTGGTCCTCTTCATCTTCGGCTTCGTCTGATGAAGAGGACGAAGAGCTGAAGAAGAGGGGTTCATCATTCTCCAGGTTTTTCTCTGCACCTGAGGAAGTATGGAGACACGTACATATAGAGGTATTTATTCACAGAAGAACGCACCTAATATATATTCATATATTCATTCATATATACATTCATTCAATCATTTACTGTTTTTATATTTAACGAAATGTATTGTGTTTCTTGATTTCCTGAAGAGCTTTAGTCGTATTGCTTTGACTTGTTGAGAAAAAGGCCGAGTATGGTGCTAGTGTGGTGTTAGCTAGGTGTTAGCATGTGGCTAGCGTGGTGTTAGCATGGTGCTAGTGTCACGTTAGCATGTTGCTACCTGCAGCGATGAGCATGGAGCAGAGTGTGGGGGAGCCCAGGCTAGCTGCCAGGTGCAGCGGTGTGTTCCCTCCAAAGGTTGGCCTGTTGACGTCCGCCTTCAGCTGGAGAATACATTATACATTCATACATATAGTATATATATGAATACATACATTATATTTGAATACATTTAGTAATACATACATTAACACATATGTTATACATATATATATTTATATTTTATACATATATTAATATATAATGAGTGTGTGTAATTGTGTGTGTGTGTGTGTGTGTGTGTGTGTACCTCTGTGATCAGGAAGCAGGCCATCTTGAACAGGTTGTCTCGGACCGCCAGGTGGAGGGCGGAGCTTCCACTCTTCTGCTCTCCAGCGTTGATCTTAGCCCCGCCCTCAACCAGGAGGCGGAGACAGCGCTCTCCGCCCCTCCTCACTGAAAGGTGGAGAGGGTGGAGTCCTAGGGAGGAGTGACATCATCATGTTTATTGACCCACGTTGTCCTCAAAATACAAAACATGTACAACCAAGAAAGTTGATATATGGAGATATACAGTATATGATGGTATAAATATTCTATACAATACTATTCCATTAGACCTTAATGCATAATGTAATACATGGAAAAATTAAACATTACATAATAACATCATAAATGGAGGTGTTGTGTTACCATGGTAGTCGGCCATGTTAACCAAGTGGGCGTGGCTTTCTCCCAGGTGAGCCAGGATGGGACGGAGCAAGGCCTCGTCAGCCGACAGGGCGGCCAGGTGCAGGGGACTGCGGCCATCCAGGTCCACCAGGCTGGGGTCTGCCCCCGCCCTCAGCAGCACCTCCACCAGCCTCACCTGGCCACTGATCACCGCCAGGTGCAGCGGAGTCTGGAGCACAACCAATCAGAGGTCAGGACCAACCTATCAAGCGATCGAGATAACTAACTGGGTCAGTTAGTTACCTGTTTGAGCTGGTTAGTGACCTGTCTGAGCTGGTTAGCCGTTTGAGCTGGTTAGTTACCTGTCTGAGCTGGTTAGGCGTGTTGAGGACATTCTTCTGGTTGCTGCTCAGCAGAGTGTGGATCAGCTGATTGACAACTCCAGACTGTTGGTGGATGACGGCCAGGTGCAAAGGACTGTGGGAAATCAGGACAGCATAATAAGTGAGGGTTAGATCTGAGCTCCAGCAGTCCTACTATGTTATAGCAGATGAAGGCGATATAAGTGTGTTTGTACAATGGGAAGTGTTGACTCACGTGTCTCCATTCTGATCCTGGATGCCGCACAGGTGTCTCTGGAGGGCCAGCAAGACCCGTGGGTCCCCAGAGCTGCAGTACTGGAGCAGGGCCTGGGCCGTGGGTCTGGAGCCTTGGACAACACCACCACCAGGGGGTTTGGACCTCTGGAGACGGGCCACTAGAACCCCCACCATATGGTAAATAACCTGATGCAACGCTTACTATAGAGTGTAGATGTGTATTGCGTATGTATTCTCTTTTAGTTTGGGGTACCTAGCTGAAACAGTGTAGCTACCTAGCTGGATGAGTGTAGCTACCTAGCTGGAACAGTGTAGTTACCTAGCTGGAACAATGTAACAATGTAACTACCTAGCTGTAACAGCTGTTGCTGTAAGGGTGAACTCTGTCCATCTGTTTGTTGTGTCGTCTGTTGCTGGGCAACCACAGTCTGAGGGGCACAGCCAGACATCTGGGTTCCTCCCCCATAGCCGTTGAAGTTTCCTGTGTAAAACGTCCCTCCTCCTCCATTCATGTGTTGGTTGAACTGGAAGCCTAGGGAGAGAGAGAGATAGGTTATGTTCATATCAGTACTGTGTAATGTGTAGTAGTAGTAGTAATGTTACTAGTTGTCAGGCCATCCAACCATGTCTGCTTGAAAATCTGTCCCATCACCGCAACATTTACACTTCCTCTCGAGGCTGACCAATAGAGGCTGACCAATCACACACTTCCTCTAGAGGCTGACCAATCACACACTTCCTCTACAGTCTGACCAATAGAGGCTGACCAATCACACACTTCCTCTACAGTCTGACCAATAGAGGCTGACCAATCACACACTTCCTTTAGAGGCTGACCAATAGAGGCTGACCAATCACACACTTCCTTTAGAGGCTGACCAATAGAGGCTGACCAATCACACACTTCCTTTAGAGGCTGACCAATAGAGGCTTACCAATCACACACTTCCTCTACAGTCTGACCAATAGAGGCTGACCAATCACACACTTCCTTTAGAGGCTGACCAATAGAGGCTGACCAATCACACACTTCCTTTAGAGGCTGACCAATAGAGGCTGACCAATCACACACTTCCTTTAGAGGCTGACCAATAGAGGCTGACCAATCACACACTTCCTTTAGAGGCTGACCAATAGAGGCTTACCAATCACACACTTCCTCTTGAGGCTGACCACAACCAGTAAAGGCTGACCAATAGAGGCTGATAATGAATGATGTTCACCTCCTCCTCCTCCTCCTCCAAATCCTCCTGCTCCTCCTCTCCCTCCACCCTGGCCTCCTCCTGCTCCTCCTCCTCTCCATGGCTCGTAGTGAGGGAGGGGCTTCTGCTTCTTTCTCTGCACCTCCTCCTTATCTGGAGGCGTATACGTAGAGAACGGTGTTGTTATATACAGTATGTGGATGTGTACATTATATATGTACTGTATATGTTATTTATGTGAATATTATATGTGTGTATATGTATACAGTATATGTGTGTGTAGACATGTGTAAATGTATATAGATGTCTGTATATACGTAAAGCTTTCTGGGTGGCTGCTGTGTGTGTATTGTTTATATACGATATGTTTAGCATTCTGTGCATGAGGTATATAGGCCAGGTACTGTACTTGGTAGACAGTAGTACATGCAGTCATTACCGTGTACATGGGGGGTGTAGGTACTGTACTTAGTAGACAGTAGTACATGCAGTCCATTACCGTGTACATGGGGGGTGTAGGTACTGTACTTAGTAGACAGTAGTACATGCAGTCCATTACCGTGTACGTGGGGGGTGTAGGTACTGTACTTAGTAGACAGTAGTACATGCAGTCCATTACCGTGTATGTGGGGGGTGTAGGTACTGTACTTAGTAGACAGTCAGTCCTTTACCGTGTACGTGGGGGGTGTAGGTACTGTACTTAGTAGACAGTAGTACATGCAGTCCATTACCGTGTACATGGGGGGTGTACGTACTGTACTTAGTAGACAGTCAGTCCATTACTGTTTACGTGGGGGGTGTAGGTACTGTACTTAGTAGACAGTCAGTCCTTTACCGTGTATGTGGGGGGTGTAGGTACTGTACTTAGTAGACAGTCAGTCCTTTACCGTGTATGTGGGGGGTGTAGGTACTGTACTTAGTAGACAGTCAGTCCATTACCGTGTACGTGGGGGGTGTAGGTACTGTACTTAGTAGACAGTAGTACATGCAGTCCATTACCGTGTACATGGGGGGTGTAGGTACTGTACTTAGTAGACAGTAGTACATGCAGTCCATTACTGTGTATGTGGGGGGTGTAGGTACTGTACTTAGTAGACGGTAGTACATGCAGTCCATTACCGTGTATGTGGGGGGTGTAGGTACTGTACTTAGTAGACAGTAGTACATGCAGTCCATTACCGTGTATGTGGGGGGTGTAGGTACTGTACTTAGTAGACGGTAGTACATGCAGTCCATTACCGTGTACATGGGGGGTGTAGGTACTGTACTTAGTAGACAGTCAGTCCATTACCGTGTATGTGGGGGGTGTAGGTACTGTACTTAGTAGACAGTCAGTCCATTACTGTGTACGTGGGGGGTGTAGGTACTGTACTTAGTAGACAGTAGTACATGCAGTCCATTACTGTGTATGTGGGGGGTGTAGGTACTGTACTTAGTAGACAGTCAGTCCATTACCGTGTACATGGGAGGTGTAGGTACTGTACTTAGTAGACAGTAGTACATGCAGTCCATTACCGTGTAAGTGGGGGGTGTAGGTACTGTACTTAGTAGACAGTCAGTCCATTACCGTGTACATGGGGGGTGTAGGTACTGTACTTAGTAGACAGTAGTACATGCAGTCCATTACCGTGTACGTGGGGGGTGTAGGTACTGTACTAGACAGTAGTACATGCAGTCCATTACCGTGTACGTGGGGGGTGTAGGTACTGTACTTAGTAGACAGTAGTACATGCAGTCCATTACCGTGTACGTGGGGGGTGTAGGTACTGCACTTAGTAGACAGTAGTACATGCAGTCCATTACCGTGTACGTGGGGGGTGTAGGTGAAGTGCTTGGGGTCACTGCTGTCTCCTGCCTTCTTCCTCTTCAGCTGCAGGAAGACTGTGACCGGCCTGTGGATCTCCACGTTGTGGTAGGGCGGGGTACGGAACACGATGGCGTACTGCGCACACACACACACACATACAGTGTTCAGACACACACACACACACACACAGAGCTGAGGACCAGTATGAGGACCAGCGTGAGGACCAGTGTGAGACCTGTTTGTGGACGTCTGTGGGGGAGAAGTCTCCAAAGGCCTCCCAGGCTCCCTCCTCGTCCTCCTCGTAGAAGCGGATCTCAATGTCGTCTACGGAGAACAGATGCATGATGGGAAACCGCTCAAACCTCCACAACACCGGAACACTTCAAGAGTTGAACTTGGACCTGGGGGTACTTTGAGGGACCCAGAGGCTATCCTGGCTTTCAAGATGTACTCTTTGCATCTTGAGGATAGTTTCAGGGTCCCTCAAAGTACTCTCAGGTCCAAGTTTAGTAGTCCAGTAGTTTTAGGGTCTGGTTCAGCCTCTAAACGGTAGTTTTAGGGTCCGGCTACAGACCTTTTTGGACTTTGTCGCATAGCAGGAAGATCTCCTCTCCCCCAAGCACAGATCCACTTGTCTTGTCCATCCGAGAGATCTTCAGGTTGGAGGCATTGGGAGACTCTGGAAGACACACACACGTATTATACTGGTAGTATTAGCAGTAGTATAGTGGTCGTATTAGCTGTAGTACAGTGGTCGTATTAGACAGACAGACAGAAATACTTTAATAATCCCAGAGGGAAATTGCTTAAAGTATACACTAGTATAGTAGCATAGTATATAGTATAGTGGCAGTAGTGTAGCGGTCGTATTAGCAGTAGTATAGTGGTCGTATTAGCAGTAGTATAGTGGTAGCATTAGTGTCGTGCTAGTATTAACAGTAATCCTCACTGCTGTCGTAGATAGGGTTGGACACCACTGGCTTCAGGGCCCGTGTGTAACCTCCATTGCTGTCCTGGAGGTAAGCGGTGAACTTCAGCCTGACGATGTTCAGGTCCATCACCTTCCCCAGCTCCTTGGCCTCCTTCACCATGGAGGTCTCCTCAGCGTCTGGCAACACACCAGGGGGACATTAAGATCTGACTTGACTGCAGTCTACCGTACATGTGCTGAGACCAGTTCTAGTACCAGGGACTAGGTGAAACCAGTTATAGTACCAGTGAAGTGGTGGTGCAGACCCTTCTGTCGTCTCCTCTCGTCTCTCAGCCTCCTGGTCAGAACCTCCATCACGCCCTTCTTGGTCACATGGAGGATGCCCAGGTTACTGAAACTAACACACACACACACACAGGTTCAATACACACACATACACACACACAGGTTCAATACACACGCACGCGCGCACACACACACACACACACACACACACACACACACACACACACACACACACACACACACACACACACACACACACACACACACACACACACACACACACACACACACACACACCTAAAGGGGTTAGGGTTGGGGATTAGGGGTTACGGTTAGGGTTGGGGATTAGGGGTTAGGGATTAGGGATAGAGGGGTGTCCTAGAGCAAGGCAGTAGTTTACTAACGAGGCGGTGAGGTCGTTGGGACCCACGTCCAGCGTGCACGTGCCGTTCTCGGTGCACTGCCGGCCCACCAGACTGTGGGCGTGGACGCGTGGGGGGTCACTGTGGGTCACCAGCTGGACCTCCACCCTGGCATGGCCCACATAGTTATTCACCTGGGGAGAGAGGGAAGCTCCATTTCTGAGTGTGGTGTATAGTGTGTACATGGGGTGAGGGTGGTGTATAGTATGTACATGGTGTGAGGGTGGTGTATAGTGTGTACATGGGGTGAGGGTGGTGTATAGTATGTACATGGTGTGAGGGTGGTGTATACAGTATGTACATAGTGTGAGGGTGGTGTATACAGTGTGTACATGGTGTGAGGGTGGTGTATAGTATGTACATGGTGTGAGGGTGGTGTATACAGTGTGTACATGGGGTGAGGGTGGTGTATAGTATGTACATGGTGTGAGGGTGGTGTATACAGTGTGTACATAGTGTGAGGGTGGTGTATACAGTGTGTACATGGTGTGAGGGTGGTGTATGCAGTGTGTACATAGTGTGAGGGTGGTGTATACAGTGTGTACTTAGTGTGAGGGTGGTGTATAGTATGTACATGGTGTGAGGGTGGTGTATACAGTGTGTACATAGTGTGAGGGTGGTGTATAGTATGTACATGGTGTGAGGGTGGTGTATAGTATGTACATGGTGTGAGGGTGGTGTATACAGCGTGTACATGGTGTGAGGGTGGTGTATACAGTGTGTACATAGTGTGAGGGTGGTGTATACAGTGTGTACATAGTGTGAGGGTGGTGTATACAGTGTGTACATAGTGTGAGGGTGGTGTATAGTATGTACATGGTGTGAGGGTGGTGTATAGTATGTACATGGTGTAAGGGTGGTGTATACAGCGTGTACATGGTGTGAGGATGGTGTATACAGTGTGTACATAGGCTGAGGGTGGTGTATACAGTGTGTACATAGTGTGAGGGTGGTGTATACAGTGTGTACATAGTGTGAGGGTGGTGCATAGTGTGTACATGGTGACTGACCTTCACGGTGGGGTAGGTCCTTCTGTTCTTCTCACTGGACGCCCCTGGGAGCCCACCATGGGAGGGGCCCTCACACTCATACCTGAACCTGAAGCCCCTCTGAAGACCACACACACACACACACACACACACACAAACAAGTCAGCATTCCATCCCTCCATCTTTGTTCAGGGTCTGACCTTCAGCCTCTCCTCGCAGTGTGAATGGGAGGCTGTGATTGGCTGGGCTTACCTGCTTTGGTTCCTCTATAATCTGGATGTATGGTCCATGAGCTGCAGCACAACACAGGTAATATACCATATAAATACCACTTATTCATGATAATATACAGTATATATATATATATATATATATATATATATATATATATATATATATATATATATATATATATATATATATATATATCACTTACTAATGTGAGCGAGAGAGAGAGAGAGAGAGAGAGAGAGAGAGAGAGAGAGAGAGAGAGAGAGAGAGAGAGAGAGAGAGAGAGAGAGAGAGAGAGAGAGAGAGAGAGAGAGAGAGAGAGAGAGAGAGAGAGAGAGAGAGAGAGAGAGAGAGAGAGAGAGAGAGAGAGAGAGAGAGAGAGAGAGAGAGAGAGAGAGAGAGAGAGAGAGAGAGCTTACCAGTCTCTGGGATGTAGGGTTCTGTCTTGATGTCTACTGGGTAGTCGTATGTCAGGTTCATCAGAAGCTGCAGAACAAGAGCCACAGTTAGTTAGGGACGAAAGCCCGTGACCCTGCAGAGTTAGTGTTCTACGTAACAACATGATTTAAGACTTATTCGCCACTTGTTGCACCTCCAAGATTTTGTAACTTCCTGAAGTCTCACCAACCGCCACAGTTTGACCGTAGCTCTGAGTCACTAGAGTTAGAGTTATTGGAGGTGCTTCCCGTCTCCATGATGCTGAGCTGACAGAAGCTTGACCCCTAACGAGGTCCGCCAATGAGCGCTTTGGTCTCAGCCAGCCAGTCTCAATAAAATCCAATAAAAATACTTCCTTTTGTGGGAGTAGGTGCACTGCTCTACTGCGGGGGGCAGAGACCCACTACTCCATGCAGCGTTAGAACCTTGCACCGAAGGCTAGTGAGGGAGTTGTCAACTTAAGGACGATATGTGTCTGGGTGATCAAACCATCGTAGCGTCTCTCCTGGCTTCACCAAAACATCCAACCCACCAAAACATCTAACCCGTGTGTTGGTGAGAGGACCCTTAAATCATTGTAATTGTTTGTGTGTCTGTCTGTGTGTGTGTGTGTGAGTGTGTGTGTGTGTGTGTGAGTGTGTGTATGTGTGTGTGTGTGTGTTTCAGGGGCCTACCTCATTGTCGCTCTCATAGGGGTGGTATTGAGTGTCTACCATCCTGAGGACCAGAGAGAGGACAGGGGTCAGACCTGCTGAACCACATCCCATAATACATACATAACACAAACAGGACATCTCTCTTATGTCTCTCTCTCATGTCTCTCTTTCTCATATCTCTCTCTAGCTCTATCTATACAAAGAGAAACAGAGAAATACCTTACAGACAGACAGACAGAAAGTATGTCTGTCTGTCTGTCTGTCTGTAAGGTATTTCTCTGTTTCTCTTTCTCTCATCCTCGCTCACCACCCCTCTCTCTGTCTCTCTCTCTCCTCTATCTCTCTGTCACTCACCTCCCCACTCTCTGTCTCTCATTTTCTCTCTCTCTCTCTCTGTCTCACCTTCTTTCACTCTCTGTCTGTCTGTCTCGCTCTCTCTCACCTCCTCTGTCTGTCTCTCTCCTGCCTGCTGTATTTGAGTCACTTCCTGGAAGAGAATAGAAGGGAGGAAAGCCCCCAGAATCCCAGCTCTCTGCTGCCCCCCCGAGGTCACACACACACACACACACACACACACACACACACACACACACACACACACTCTACATAAAGACAGCAGCTTGCTCATCCCACATGGGGAACTCCTACATGGTGCGTGCTTCATAACAAACAACCTGCCGCACATTCTTACAGAATAATAATCATACGCCATCAGCAAGTACAAGTTCACTACCAGCTTCAAAAGGTTACAGCTCTCTCACTCTGTCCCTCTGTCCCTCGCTCTGTCTCTCTCTCTCACCCTGTCCCCCTCGCTCCTCTTCCTTCTTTGAGCTCTTTTTTTTCACCTACAAGCTCGAAGGTAAATTAAATGTATCTGTGTTCAGAGTTCAATTTACATTTTAACTTCAGCGGAAGACACCTACTCAACAACAATTAGGAAAGTACGTCACAGCAAAAGTACTTGCACATTCAGTCATCATCATAACCTCAAAACGAAAACACAAAGTTGAAGCTACAGAGAAATGCAAAGAACTCATACTGCCAGTATGAGTACCAGAGGAAAGTCCACTGTGTGAACACAGTCGTGAGTAAGGAGCAGAGATGTGTGAACACAGTCGTGAGTAAGGAGCAGAGCCCTGGTAAGAGCAAGTCAGGGTGGACTTCAGCTTACTGGGGACTTCCCAGTAGCCATTTGACTGCTGGGGGTGAGGAGAAAGGTTGGTCTTTCCCCATAACACAACAAACTCATACTTCTTCTCATGCTTCTCATGTGTGTGTGTGTGTGTGTGTGTTGAATCTAATCTAATGCTGCTGTGTTCCCCACAAACCTCCAAAACTTGCCCCGCGTCTGCGCCAGGTACGCTGTGCTGCTCATACTGAACCAACCAATCAGGTTGCACCTACTCTGACCAATCACACGCTCCTCCTCTGAGGTCTTCAGTGACAGCACATCAACACAAAATGGTTTCTCAGAAAACTTCAGAGGGTTCTTTTGGAAGACCCGGGCTCTGTGAGTCAAACTCTCCTGGACATGAGCACCTGTCATGGCTAGCTAGCCATGCACAGAAACACACAGAAACACTTCACTCTGAGCAGCAGCAACAGAAGCTACGTGTTAGCAGCGAGCTACCACACATCAGTCACATCAGACACTCCAGCTCAGAGCCTCCCTTACCTGAGCGCTGCCATGACAACAAGCAGCCCTAGGTGATTAGGTGATGAGGAAGATGAGGATGAAGGTCCCAGAGACCTGAGGGAAAACATATCCCTGAGTTTAGCTCAACAATTAGACTCTCTTAAGTGTGTGTGTGTGTGTGTGTGTGTGTGTGTGTGTGTGTGTGTGTGTGTGTGTGTGTGTGTGTGTGTGTGTGTGTATGTATCTGTGTGTGTGTTTTGAGGTTGTATCTAAACAGAACAGCAATCTGGGAATTTCCAGGGAAATAATGGAATGTTTAATTTGATACAACTGTAGGAGCCTCACACTGCAATGGTAACAAACCAAAAATAATAATACTCATAATAATCAGAAAGTATTATAATGTGGTAAAACTCGGACACTAGGCTAATATATCACACTTCTCACTTTTACCTTGTGACCAGCTCTAAATACTAATGCAATACTAATGTATTTTTTATGTACTGTCAATGCAATAAGACACCAGCAGAAAGGGAACATAATGTAACGGTTTGCATGACAGTAATTCAGCTGTAAAACTGTGGAAAACAACTCGGTGCCACTCGGTTCCACTCGGAACTACTCGGTAAAACGATATTATGCCTTTAAAATCCTTTAAATCTGTTCAGTTACACCGCCTTTAAAGTCACCGAAGGCATTACAGGGTAGAAGTTGTGCTTCAAAGTGACTAAAGGACCCATAGTATATAGTAATATAGTAGTAGTATAACATACCGAGTGACACATAGTGAACACAGTAGTGACATAAAGTCCATCCGTTATCAGTAGACAGATAATACATGATTATTAATACATGATTATTGATACAGTATTATGAATACATGCTGAGAGGATATGAATACGTTATTAAGAATACATGTTGAGAGGATATGAATACGTTATTATGAATACATAGAGAGGTTATGAATACGTTATTATGAATACAGTCGGCCGCTCCGTCTGCAGCAGAGTTTAAGTTTCGTTCCTAACCAAGTATTATGTGAACATTAGCAGTGTTCTTACCCCTCGGTTCCAGACTTCAGATGATCGGTGAAGTTCTGCTGTAGAACACTGTTCTGTTCTGTCAAGGCCCTGAGAACACGACCTGCTTCCGGTCCTCCTCCAAAACAAAAGCTGAGGCCCACCATAAGACGCCTCGTCTCACTAATGTTTTCATTGAATAATAAAGACAATATATCAATCTTATGAAGTCGGTAGTCAGGGCTCTGAAACTAGCAAGTCATGGTCGTGTTCATGTCAACAATCATTAGGTCTATTTGAACCCAAATTGTCCTCGTTATACTTTTAACCTGTTGATTTTATGTTGTGCTTTTATTTCCAAGGAAACAAATTGCACCCCGGAACTGCGCGCCATGTATTGACGTCGTGTGTTGTGATTGGTTACAGAGGACAAACAGCTGGAAAACCCCGACGCGAGGGGGAATTCCGCTGCTGCACGCGGATGAACGGCCAGTTCGGCCTCTGATTGGGTGAGGGAAGCGTAACGAAGAGTTGGGCGTGGGATTGGGTGAGATGAGCGTGAAGAACAGTTTGGCATCTGATTGGGTGAGGGGAGGGATTGTTTACAACACACTGCAACAAGTAGTGCAGAAATACAGACAGAAATGTTGTTTTTACTATCCCTTTTATTCCTAAATATATTTTGAAAGCAAACTGCATTTAATTTGAAATTGACCAACCAGACTGGTCTAGACCGGTCCAGACCAGGCTCCCAAGGGCTCATTCTCCCAGGAACTGAAAGTCCAGCAGCAGAAAGTCTTGGACCAGGGGAACACTGTTCTCATCGCACAGGAAGTGACTACGGACGGTTAACAGGAAGCTCTTCAGCGGCAGGGAGACCAGAGACTGAATCCTCTCTGCTACCAGACGGAGGTGTCTGACCTCCGACCCTGGATCTGTGTGTGTGTGTGTGTGTGTGTGTGTGTGTGTGTGTGTGTGTGTGTGTGTGTGTGTGTGTGTGTGTGTGTGTGTGTGTGAGAGAGACAAAATCACAGTTAGGAGATGATAAATATGTACATTTATAAAAGGGCAGGGGGGGGGGGGGTCTATCTCAGGCTCAAACAGATAGGTGATCATTTAGACAGACAATCACACAGGTGATCAGACAGACAGGTGAGGACATACTGATGGTCTTGTAGAGTCTGTCTGCTGGTGTGTTCAGAAGGATCTTCTCCAGTAGGACCGCAGGAACCTGAACACTCACCACGGTGGACCCCTCTCTTACAGTCAGCAGCCCTGGCCTGACACACACACACACACACACACACACACACACACACACACACACACACACACACACACACACACACACACACACACACACACACACACACACACACACACACACACACACACACACACACTAACTGGCTACAGCCATCTCATTGTAGTAGCCTCTCCCTCCCTGTAGTAGCCTCTACCTCCCTGTAGTAGCCTCTACCTCCCTGTAGTAGCCTCTACCTCCCTGTAGTAGCGTCTACCTCCCTGTAGTAGCCTCTCCCTCCCTGTAGTAGCCTCTCCTTCCCTGTAGTAGCCTCTACCTCCCTGTAGTAGCCTCTCCCTCCCTGTAGTAGCCTCTACCTCCCTGTAGTAGCCTCTACCTCCCTGTAGTAGCCTCTCCCTCCCTGTAGTAGCCTCTCCCTCCCTGTAGTAGCCTATCCCTCCCTGTAGTAGCCTCTACCTACCTGTAGTAGCCTCTACCTACCTGTAGTAGCCTCTACCTCCCTGTAGTAGCCTCTCACTCCCTGTAGTAGCCTCTACCTCCCTGTAGTAGCCTCTACCTCCCTGTAGTAGCCTCTACCTCCCTGTAGTAGCCTCTACCTCCCTGTAGTAGCCTCTCCCTCCCTGTAGTAGCCTCTACCTACCTGTAGTAGCGTCTAACGCCGGTGTGAGGCAGACAGGGGTAGCACGGGAGGTAGATTCCGTTAGCATCGGTGCCCAGCTCAAAGGCACAGCGACCACAGCCTGTGTAGGTCACGTCTCCTCCCAGCGTCTCCATGATGTGCTCCAGTGACGCCTCGCCGTCCAGCCTGGCAGCAGGTGCATTCTGGGAAATGCTGGCCTGGAACTGGAAGGAAATGATGTTGACCGCGAGATCCACATCACCTGGGAGAGAAGAGGACAGAGAGATGACCCGGCGAGCCACACCGCGAGATCAGGGCGCCTACAGTTTCAGATGACCTGCTGCTCGAGACGGGCCACGGGGGAACAGCGCGAGACACACCGCAGTATCTCTGAGAGAGCAGCGTGCGTAGGTCCAGCTCAGGGATGCTGGGACTTCCGGGGGGTCTGCAGAACTGCCGGGCCCGGCTTTCCTGGGGGAACACGGGCTGGACAGACCCCCAGGGGGTGGAGTGGAGCTCTGGGAGGTCGGAGGTCGCGCTGTCCCTCACCAGCAGAACACGGAAGTCCCAGACCGCCTCTGAGAGTTGGGAGCATGAAGAAAGGCCTTTATGTATTCACATGTTTTGGGTGGAAAGATGTCAACGTTATGGCGCTAACATGACGAATAGCATGGGCGATGTTGTGTTACCTACATAGTCACTCTTCCATGTTTACATGGTCAGGAAACTTGGTGTGTGCTGTGTGCAAACAAACTGACAAGACAGAGGAATGCGGCCTGACCTCTGACCCCAGGGGTGTACCTGTGTTCCTGGTGATGCGGGGGAGCCAGGCCAGAGACGAGGCCCAGAGGACCACTGTACCCTGCTGCCCATCCCCCTGCTCTACGCTCAGAACCGCCTTCTGGACCCCACCACTCCGAGACACACCCTCAGCCTGCTCACGCCACTCTGGACCACACACACACACACACACACACACACACACACACACACACACACACACACACACACACACACACACACACACACACACACACACACACACACACACACACACACACACACACACACACACACACACACACACACACACACACACACACACACACACACACACACACACACACACACTATTAGATTATACATAATACCTCACGGGCATACATACACCAGTGCAGGGTGTGTGTATGTGTCTACCTGTGCATGTGTGTGTGTTTGTGTGTGTGTGTCTATCTGTGCAGGTGTGTGTGTGTGCGTGTCTACCTGTGTAGGTGTGTGTGTCTACCTGTGCAGGTGTGTGTGCGTCTACTTGGCCAGGTGTGTGTGTGTGTGTATGTGTCTACCTGTGCTGGTGTGTGTGTGCGTGTCTACCTGTGCAGGTGTGTGTGTGTGTGTGCGTGTCTGCCTGTGCAGGTGTGTGTGTGTGCGTGTCTGCCTGTGCAGGTGTGTGTCTACCTGTGCAGGTGTGTTTGTCTACCTGTGCAGGTGTGTGTGTGTGCGTGTCTGCCTGTGCAGGTGTGTGTGTGTGTGCGTGTCTACCTGTGCAGGTGTGTTTGTCTACCTGTGCAGGTGTGTGTGTGTGTGACTCTCAGCAGGGCGTGGACCAGGGTGTGTGTCTGCAGGGAGGCCAGGTGGACGTAGGGCAGGCGGTCCAGGGTGTGGTGGGCACGCCGAGACAGACTGGCCAGCAGGGGGCGGCACTCGGCGACAAACACACAGAGAGATCTGACTGCTTCCCTGGTCACACACCGAAGAGCTGGAGCACACGTACACAATAAATAATACACACAAATCTAGCATAGTAGTTTCACAGTAGAGGTGATGGTCTCTCTGTCCCCACCTGGTGGTGAGGCGGTCGTACTCAGTGGTCCCAGGTTCAGTAGCTTGCTGCTGTAGCTGGAGCGTAGCAGCGTCTCTCCACGCCACTTATCGTGGTTCACCTCCAGGCCTTAAATCACAAACCAGGTAGACTGGTACAGACATAAGACACTAGGTAGGGGCTATGTAGCAGTAGGCTACCTAGGGGTAGGCTTTCTAGCTATAGGCTATGTAACAGCAGGCTACATAGAGTTAGAGTCTACTTAGCTCCAGGCAACTAGTAATATTCTACTAGCTCCAGGCTACTAGCAGTACTCTACTAGCTCCAGGCTGTACCTGTGATCAACAGGATGTCTCCAGGGAAGACGGTCAGAGCCCAGAACGCAGCTTGTCTCCACAACACCACCTTCACATCCACTCCTGATTGGTCCAGCACCACGATGGTTGCCAGGGGAACGCTGCTGCCCGCCCACACACCTGACTTCACCTGTGACCAATACGTTCATCAACATACCAGTCAATGCCATTCACGGTCATCTACAATGCAGAATGAAGCATGTTAAGTAGTGTCTAGTTTGATCTAGTATTAGCATGTTATCTAGCGTTAGCATGTTATGTGCTAATGTTGACGAAGGGGATGCTCTGAAGCAGGTGTTAGCCAAGAATGGACTTAATTTACATTTCATAGTCACTGATTTCAGGTACAAATTCAGGTCCTCAAGTGATGACTAAATCTGGGACCCACCGTGATCTCCTTCAGGTGACAGGGGTGGACAGCAGCCACCAGGACAGAGTACCTCTGGCCTGGCCTGGTCTGGCCTGGCTCCACACACCCAGCTAGGAGAGTGGTGGGTCCCTCAAGGCGCCCGGGACCGGCGGCCTGCTCTGCTGGGGGGGAGGCCGCGGGGGTCGGCGCCGCAGTGCATTCTGGGTTCACTCTGCAAAGCTTCTTGTTCGGTGGTGTGTGGGGAGACGTGGGGTTTGTCCCGGTTCGACGGGACTCTGTACCGTCCCTGGGCTCCCTTGGATCCGGCTGCCCCACCCGCTGGGAACAGAGCAGCCCGTCTGGGGCAGCTTCCAGCACCACACCCCCCTCCTCCACAGACCAGCTGAAGAGATCCATGGAGCCCGGCTGGGCGGGTGTGCCCATGGAGGGGGGTGTGGCCGTGGAGGGGGCAGGGCTGAATAGTTCTGGGGTACTTGAGGACCGGGGGGTGGAGGGGACACTGGCTGGGTGTTGAGAGGGAGGGGTTTTCTCAGGGCTGGCTGCCGGCTGACTTTGTCGCCGGGCCCGCAGGACCAATGCCCGGGTCAGGGTCCAGGTGCTGAGGTACTGGGTTTGGAGTGACGTGGCCAGGGGGTGGGGCATGGCGCTCGGAGCACAGCTATTGGCTTCAGGGAAACAGCTGTCCAGATAGTCATGAAGCGACCCTGCACACAGAACCTCCTGGTTTGCGTTGGATTTGCCACCTAAACCCTCCGGTGTATAGCAGCACTCTATATGAGATCGGCCATCCTGGTTCTGTGATCTGTTGACAGCCTGGGAACAGAGATCAGTGATGCCGGCGCTTGACTGGTAGGCCTGGCCAGGGGGCAGACTCTGAGAGGGTTCTTCGGCCCGGCTGTGGACTCGGCCAGTTGCTTCATCTGTCTGTTGGTCTGCAGGACCACATGGACTGTAGCCATGGTGACAAGGGATGCCAAGGTCCTCCTGATGCAGATGTCCTTCCCCTGGGAACACAAATCAGACTTTTCAAATCGACATTAAGGCAGCTTGCACGTTGCCTGGAACCCAGGACCTTCTGGCAGTGGCAGCCACGGGGCAGAGGATCCACTCCCTCCTGAATCTCACCTGCTTGGTGCTTCAACCTCCCACCCTGCCAGCTCAGCTCCATGCAGCTCCAGGGAGAGGCGGGGGGCTGGGCTGGCTCCTCTAGCCCAGCTTCACACTCCCTCTGCTGGGTAGGAGCCGGAGGAGCACCCAGGAACACATGGATCTTCTTCTTCTTCTTGTCTGCCATGTTGCGGTGCTGGACAGAACTTGGAGATGGAGAGATGGAAGGAAGGTGCCATGGTTGTATGAGGAGGGAGAAAGTAGTATTCCCGTAAATGTACTTCAGTGTTATTAGTGCCGTATTGGATCACATGGTCTGTGAACAAATGTGTGTAGGTGAGTAAAGTCATATTTAAGCATTGACAAAGGAACCTCAAAACAAGTTTCAAAACATTTGTGACACATTGCGTGGACACATTGTGGGGATAGTTGTCACTGCATCACAGGTCCATAGCATGGGGAGAGACTAAACACACATGAGGTCCCTACAGACAGCTAGTCCAAAGTCCAGGAGGTGGGTTAGGGTTCGGAGATAGGAGATGGGTTAGGGTTAGGAGGTAGGATATAGGTTAGGGCTAGGATGTGGGTTGGGGTTAGGAGGTAGGCGGTGGGCTAGGGTTAGGAGGAATGCAGTGTTTCCTAGAGTCCCTGCAGGGCCTCAGCAGAGATTGGCTCACAGCCCGCAGCTGTGAACTACAGAACAGGAGTAATCAATCACACACATTCCTCAAGACCTCCCAGGCCACCAATCAGGATACAGCGTCTAGGGGTGTTTCCTGGTTCTCTTTTAAACATAAACAAACTCAAAGTATGTGAATTTATTCATATATTATAATCTATAATTATAACATATTCAACTACAACTCCCTGCTAGATAGATACTACCTGCATGGGAGAGAGACAGAGAGTTGGGAGAGAAAGTTGGGGTGTAATCCACACCCTACACCATACACTCACGTGACGTGATGGTGGTGTAGTCCGAGCCCAACCTTGTCAAAAGTGGATTATTATTATATAGACTAGAGGAATAATCTCTTTACATCCATTGTGGGTGTGAGTCCGACTCTCCATAAAGCCTGCCCCCTCCCCTATCCCTCCTCCGGAGCTGCTTCCTCCCCGCTGAGACGCGTGTGTCCGTCACGTGGGAGGAAGATACGCCTGATACGCCAGTCCACGTGAACGCGCAAAAGGAAGATTTTTTTTTTTCGATTAAACGAATAGATAAAGTTGAATAAAACACACTATCACTGATTCTAACTGCAAAGTAAAATTGTCTTAACCAGAATAAGTATAGCTCTCTTCCCCAGAACCAACCCAAACTCAAGATCTATTTTAGGAGCGCGTACCTGCGGCGTCTCTTCAAACGAGGGAGAGACGCGCGTGCACGCTGCTGCTGTCACATCAAAGTGGAGCGACGGGGAAACTGTCCTGCTGAGATCGCTGAGTCCGCAGAGTCCCACTGAGTCCCCCCGAGTCCCCAGGATCCAGCAGACCGTCTCAGGATGTACCGGTATCTGGGTCAGCTGCTCTCCCGCGGGGCCCCCGGCGCTCTGCCGGGCTGCGCCGACGCTGCGCTGCCGGCGTCCGGGTGTTTGCTGCGGGGTCGCCGCTACAGCCAGGCCGTGGACAACAAGGACGACGACCCCAACTTCTTTCACATGGTGGAGGGCTTCTTCGACCGCGGCGCGGCGATCGTAGAGGACCAGCTGGTCGAGGAGCTCCGCAACCGCGAGACTCCCGAGCAGAAGAGGCACCGTGTGCGTGGGATCCTCCGGATCATCAAGCCCTGCAACCACGTCCTCAGCGTCTGCTTCCCTATCAAGAGGGACAGCGGCGAGTGGGAGGTCGTGGAGGGCTACCGGGCCCAGCACAGCCAGCACAGGACCCCCTGTAAAGGAGGTGAGCGCTCCCTGCAAAACAACCCCTAGAGCTAGCAGCCCCTAGCTCCCAACTAGCAGCCCCTAGTAGCTCCGAGCTCCCAGGCTAATAGTAAACAAGGAGCCCCCCTGGCTCAATGACATGGCTGCGATGGGCTCTGTTTCCACGTGTCCTAATGGACGTTATCCTGGGGGGGGCACGGGGTCCTCGAGGCTTGCAGAGTTTCCATGTACAAGGGGGTTGACATCAGGCTGCGTCTAGTTTACTGTTCGTCTAGTTTAATGTGAATCTAGTTTAGTGTGAACCTAGTCTACTGTGAAGCTAGTTTACTGTTTGACTAGTTTCACGTGAATCTAGTTTAGTGTCAACCTAGTCTGGTGTGAAAAGCATTTTGATGTGAAACTAGTTTAGTGTTCAGCTCAGTGGCCATCTGATAGGGCTCCGCTGTTTGGACGTCTATCTGAAATATCCACATTAGACAGTACACATTAGAACAGAAGTTATAAACTATAGGCATAATAGAAGGATTTGAACTTGAGCTTGGTTAAGGGTTTCCTGTTAATCAGCACCGTCAGGTGGTCTGTTGAGACAAGCTAGTATTGCCGGTTAGTGTTCCATGGTTTATTTACCTGGTGTGTAAATGATTATTTCTGGTAACGTGTTAAAAAGAAATCAGACCTGCAGAAGCTATTCTGTCACTCGTTGGAGCTGTTAGCGGTAGGATGGGGAGCAGTAAGAAAGAACCCTTGAATGAGTGTCAGGGATGACTGTAGCCCGATGCTGATCAACAGGCTGACTGAACCCCCGTTAATGGTGCCGTGTGCAGAATTTATTTACAGCTAGTGGAACTGTTGTGGAAAAAAACGAATCCCATCAGAAGGGAGGTCCGGCGCGGGAGACAGTGAGCGCTGAATGAAATCAATCGAGGTGCTAGATTAAACCAAAAGGTCAATTTTTTTAAATATTAAGTTAACAAATTAATAGGCACAGTTCAACAGAGAGCAATACACTTGATACATCTTTTCCAGTAATGCACGCCAAATATTGTTGGCCGGCTCCTT
Organism: Urophycis tenuis; assembly: GCA_036785325.1. NCBI lineage: Eukaryota > Metazoa > Chordata > Actinopteri > Gadiformes > Phycidae > Urophycis > Urophycis tenuis. The sequence continues at coordinate 11,403,811 of JAXIVH010000004.1, read as the reverse complement.
TTATAGGGTAAGGTAAACAACTCCGAAGGTACAGAGGACCCAGACAGGGACATTGTAATATTTACGATAAGGATAGACACCACCACGTTCTTTCCCACTCTTTCGGATGAGACCCAGAGTCTCTGCTTGTTCCCAAAGCCTTGAGACGACCAGAGGCCCCAGATCTTAATGAACCTAACAGCTCAGGGCACGGGGTCGAGGCCTGCGTCCCACAACCTGTGGCGTGTCACGTTCACAATGGAATTGTGGAGTGTTGGTCTAAGGTGAGGCCCACCACTTGGGCTGTACCCAGGTATTCACACATAGAGAAAAACAAGTATGTAAATCATGCATACAAATATAGAGAACAGGTATACAAATCAGATAACTTGCATGTAGTATAAGTGCTCAAAAAAGTATGAGTGCTCACAAGGATGATAAGGAGAAAAAGGTCTGTGGGTTCATTTTCCATCACAGAACGGACCTGGCAGAGATTGAATATGTTATTCCTAAATATAATTTAATGGGTGTATAATACAATGAGAATAGGGATTGTTCTGTTTTGGTGACCTGAGAGTGACCAGCACGTCTCCTCAGGGAGGGGTCCTCTTCCTGCCCCCAATGGACTAACTGCTTTCCAGAGGTCGCGATGAAACCTTCTGATAATCATCGCTAATCTTATGTGGAGGCTATGACCTATAGTTTTACAGACAGAATAACTAGGAATCATTTCTAAATATCCAGGAGCCTCCTCACTGGACACTCTGGCTACTCCTTGACGTCATTTTGGAATGTAATGTCTCCTGGCGGCTTGCAGGTCCGTGTGACCACCGTAGCTTACTGCACCGTTGAAGAGGGCTGTACAGAATAACAACATGAATGAATGGGGATAAAGTTCTTTTCTGTAAACACGTCGAGTTCGCCGTTGGCGTGAAGCCCTCCACTGTAGCGTGCGTGCACTCCCCTGACCCCTGGGACGAGGAATGGCGTGGGTGGCGGGGGCGTGGGCGTGGGTGTGGGGCAGTAAAGGTGGGGCAGCCTGTCTAGCAGGTCTCGCTGTAGACCCAGCCTTCGTCCACGTATGAATGGAGGTCCACACATTCCTGTCGGAGCCAGCCCTACTGCCACGCATCTCCCGGCCATTCTGTAGGCCCAGCCCTCCGGTCTTTTTTGCTAATGCCCTGAATGTTTTTAAGCACCCATCAAGTGAGCTGTTTGTCTGAGCCGTTAAGATGGAGGACACAATGAAAGCGACCAAACCAGGGCGTGTCCTCTGGCATGAAGGAGCTTGTTTCAGTGTTGTCCTTTCTGGAAGTGAACCTTCCAGGGAGGGCACGGCCTGGCTGTGTGAACGCCCAGACTGGATCTGTACAGTGAGTCATCATCAGGCTGCAGAGACATAGGCTGATCAAACTTTATTCATGAAGTACGTTAAACACGCATGTCCTCCATCCAGCCAAGACATCTTTGTGTTGATGGCGGTTTTACAGCTGGCGCACAGACAAAGCAGAACACGCTGATGTTGCTAAGTGTTGATGTAAATGTTTACGTGGCTGCCAGCAGTATCCAGGAAGTGGTCACACGTAGCGTTGAGGTGAATCTCTGATGACAGCCAGGCGGTGGAGCTGCTGGTCCTGTCCTAGTGGTTGTGATGCAGGAACCCACCCTCTACCTGGATGCAATACCATATTGCAGCTTGGCCAGATGTTTTACAATCCAGCTGCTTAGAGTAGACAGGACCTCCAGGTGATGTTACCTGGAGAGTAGACCATCTTACCTGGCACTTTACCCAGATCAGATCAGGAGGTCAACAACAGGACCCCCAGGTGATGTTACCTGGAGACTATACGCCCTGTACTCCAGGTGTGTGTAATACAGGTGTGTGTTCCAGGTATTCGCTACAGTATGGATGTCTCTGTGGATGAGGTCAAAGCCCTGGCCTCTCTGATGACCTACAAATGTGCCGTTGTTGGTAAGCACACACACACACACACACACACACACACACACACACACACATGTGCACAATGCACATATATGTACTGCATATATAAATACAGCAGAATTTCACCAGAAAAAGTACTGGAATATGATAATATATAACATCATGTATTCCAGATGTTCCGTTTGGTGGAGCCAAAGCTGGAGTGAAGATCAACCCAAAGAACTACTCGGTGAGTATGAGATGTCCTGCTGTATGTCAGGGAGAAGCTAGGTGCTAAGGAAGCTCTGTGCTGTGTATCAGGAAGAAGCTACGTGCTAAGGAAGCTCTGGGCTGTGTGTCAGGAAGAAGCTACGTGCTAAGGAAGCTCTGGGCTGTGTCAGGGAGAAGCTAGGTGCTAAGGAAGTTCTGTGCTATGTCTGTCCTCTCTGTGTACTTTATTGTAATAATAATGTTTTTCGTAATGTTTTCTGTTTCCAGGACAACGAGCTGGAGAAGATCACCAGGAGGTTTACTGTTGAGCTAGCCAAGAAAGGATTTATCGGTGAGTTACCATACTGCTACAGTATTAACATGGTACTATGGTACTACTACAGTACTAATGTACTCCTACAGTACTACTACAGTACTACCATAGTCTTTGAAATTTGTTCTGGGGACTGCTTACTGCATGAACAGCAATGAAGTGTTTCACCTTCTTCTGACAAATATACTTATTGTAAGTTGCTTTAGATAAAAGCGTCTGCTAAATGCCCTCAATGTAAATGCACTACAGTGTGTGTTCTCTGGTCTGTTAGCGTGTGTTCTCTGGTTCCAGGGCCTGGCATCGATGTCCCGGCCCCAGACATGAGCACTGGGGAGCGGGAGATGTCCTGGATTGCGGACACCTACGCCACCACCATGGGCTACCACGTGAGTCTGCAGCCGCACACCCGGTGTCCTGGTGGCTTGTTAGCGGCTTGTTAGCGGCTTGTTAGGGGCTTGTTAGCGGCTTGTTAGCGGTTAGCTCTGGGAACGCTCTGTTTGGCAGTGGGAAGGTTGGAGAGCGACCTCAGCTCCAGATACCAGGTGGACAGTTTGTTTGACAACTTCAAACTTCTTAAACCTCCTGATGACTTCTGCAGATGGTACACTGTAACATATGTAATGCAATGTAATGTAATATAATATAGTGTAATATAATATAATAGTATGCATGATGCCATGCTGTTCACATCTGGAAGACATCTTACACAAACTAACGTCTTCATCTTGCTGTCCTTTGGGGAGATGGTAAACAGCAGTACCACCATCAACCACAAGGGGCTCTCAGAGTGTTGCTATACCTGGAGATGTCTGTTCACCTATCCCATATTCTTAGTGAACCCGTCCGAAAATATATTGAGTGGTTTGTGATATTTCCAAGTCTTGGAGAGTCCTCAGAAAAGAGGCTGGTAGATGTAGCCACTACAGTTGCCATTCGTTAGTTATTTGTCAATTATTTGATGCAATCGTCTAGTTATGCTTGTAAGATAAGATAAGATAAGATAGTCCTTTATTAATCCCCCTTAGGAGAAATTCACATTGGCCAGCAGTACAAAGGGATAGAGGAGTGCAATAAAAAACCTGAGTATAAACAATAAACGATAAACAATAAATACATTTACCTAAATTAAGATAAAATTATATGCGAGGTCTTAGAATCAGATCAAATGAAAAAATTAAAACCTATATACATACATAGTAATCATCCTATTGTAGCTGTAAAATAGGTCATGGTTAGGTACCTTGTTTAGCTGACCAGGTTATGGTTAGGTACCTTGTTGAGCTTACCAGGTTATGGTTAGGTACCTTGTTTAGCTGGCCAGGTGATGGATGGTGGTCAGTCTCCTCCTTGTCTTGCAGGATATCAACGCCCACGCCTGTGTGACGGGAAAGCCCATCAGCCAGGGGGGCATCCACGGTCGCATCTCGGCCACCGGCCGCGGGGTCTTCCACGGCATCGAGAACTTCATCAACGAGGCGGCCTACATGAGCCAGCTGGGCATGTGCCCGGGGTTCCAGGACAAGACCTTCGTCATCCAGGTGGCTCTTCCTCCTCCTCCCCTTTCTGCCAGAGAGGCCTCTGCTCAGAGGTCCAGTTAGGGACTAGACCTAAGATACACTGACCCACACCTGTGTTGTGTGTGTGTAGGGTTTCGGTAATGTAGGACTTCACTCCATGCGCTACCTGCATCGTTTCGGTGCCAGGTGTGTGGGCGTGGGGGAGATGGACGGCAGCATCTGGAACCCGAATGGCATCGACCCCAAGGAGCTGGAGGACTACAAACTGGTTAGTTCAGGTTTACTAGGACTAAAAGCTGGTTGACTAGAACTACAAACTAGAACTACAAACTTACCAGGACTGCAGACATGACCCAGTTTTGTCATAATTTTATTATTTCATTTGAGAGAGAAGATTCATTTGATTGCTAATTTTGGCGCAGGGTGACTGGTCTGGCCCCCAGTGTTTGGAACAGACATCACACCACACAGACTGGGCTACTGGCTAGGCTACTGACTGGGCTAATGGCCATGCTACTGACTAGGCTACTGGCTAGCTGGGGAGCACCACATATGCTTTATTAGGCTAAAGATGTCCTCCATGAAATCCGGTGATTGTCGATGCACTTGAAAGACCTTTCACATCATTAGCTCAACGTTAGCTTCTTGGCGCGTCCGCTAGCGCGATATGTGTCTGAGCTTCTTCCTGTTGTCTGGGTTGTTTCCAGGCCAACGGGACCGTCGTGGGCTTCCCTAACTCCACCCCCTATGAGGGTAACATCCTGGAGGCTGACTGTGACATCCTTATCCCTGCGGCCAGTGAGAAGCAGCTCACCAAGAAGAATGCCCACAAAATCAAGGCTAAGGTGGGGAGGGAGGGGTGAGGAAGGGGAGGGAGGGAGGGAGAGGTGAGGAGGGGGAGGGACAAGCAGCTATTTATATATTTACATATCTAGAGGTGTTTGTGGATATTATATACATTTATATCTAGAGCTCTATGTAGATATTTATCTATGTACACATCTAGAGCTGTATGTGGGTATTGTATATATATTGATATCTAGAGTTGTTTGTAGATATTTATATATGCACACATCTAGAGCTGTATGTAGATATCTATATCTATATTTGTGTAGATCATAGCAGAGGGGGCAAACGGCCCCACTACTCCAGAAGCTGACAAGATCTTCCTGGAGAGAAACATCATGGTCATCCCTGTAAGCAATCACTCACTCACTCACTCACTCACTCACATTCACCCACCACCTCACTCACTGTGTGTGTGTGTGTGTAGGACATGTAACGTGTGTGTAGGACGTGTAACGTGTGTGTAGGACGTGTAACGTGTGTGTAGGACGTGTAACGTGTGTCTGACATGAGCTCCATGCTGCGTGTGTAGGACATGTAACGTGTGTGTAGGACGTGTAACGTGTGTGTAGGACGTGTAACGTGTGTGTAGGACGTGTAACGTGTGTCTGACATGAGCTCCATGCTGCGTGTGTAGGACATGTAACGTGTGTGTAGGATGTGTAACGTGTGTGTAGGACATGTAACGAGTGTCTGACCTGAGGTCCATGCTGCCTGTGTAGGACATGTAACGTGTGTGTAGGACGTGTAACCTGTGTATAGGACATGTAACGAGTGTCTGACCTGAGGTCCATGCTGCCTGTGTAGGACATGTAACATGTGTATAGGATGTGTAACGTGTGTATAGGACATGTAACGTGTGTCTGACCTGAGCTCCATGCTGCTTGTGTAGGACATGTAACATGTGTATAGGATGTGTAACGTGTGTATAGGACATGTAACATGTGTCTGACCTGAGCTCCATGCTGCTTGTGTAGGACATGTAACATGTGTATAGGATGTGTAACGTGTGTATAGGACATGTAACGTGTGTCTGACATGAGCTCCATGCTGCGTGTGTAGGACATGTAACGTGTGTGTAGGACATGTAACGTGTGTCTGACATGAGCTCCATGCTGCGTGTGTAGGACATGTATCTGAACGCCGGGGGTGTGACCGTGTCGTATTTCGAGTGGCTGAAGAACCTGAACCACGTGAGCTACGGTCGCCTCACCTTCAAATATGAGAGGGATTCAAACTACCACCTCCTCAGTAAGACCTCCTCTACCACCTCCTCTAAATTACCACCTCATCAAACTAACGTCTCCTCCCTTAATGATAATATATAGTGTTGTTATCATAGGAATGTTGTTCATGTTAATAAGTAGTATTGTTAGAATAACATTGTGTTGGGACACTGTGTTGGGACACTGTGTGTGTGTGTGTGTGTGTGTGTGTGTGTGTGTGTGTGTGTGTGTGTGTGTGTGTGTGTGTGTGTGTGTGTGTGTGTGTGTGTGTGTGTGTGTGTGTGTGTGTGTGTGTGTGTGTGTGTGTGTGTGTGTGTGTGTGTGTTGTGGCCGAGGGTAGCGTGTGACTTGAGGTAGATGGAGAGAAGCTGTAGCCTTCGTCATGTTTGTGAATCAGTATGTAGCATGTGTGTCCCCAGTGGGATTGTGTGTTCCCGTTGTGATGTCATCGTTCATCCCTGTGTCCCAGTGTCGGTCCAGGAGAGTCTGGAGCGGAAGTTTGGGAAGCACGGGGGGGCGATCCCTGTGGTCCCCACAGCCGAGTTCCAGACACGCATCTCGGTAAAGACCCCCTGCAGTGTCATACACACACGCACACACCCCCTGCAGTGTGATGTCATGTAGATGATGTGTGTAGATGTCTCCATGTTGATCCTCCTCCTCTTGTGTTCAGGGAGCGTCTGAGAAGGACATCGTCCACTCAGGACTGGCCTACACCATGGAGCGCTCAGCCAGAGTAAGAGACACACCCCCTGGAGCATAGACACACCCCCCGTGGAATGAGACAGACGTTAACTGCCAAATCTCCTTCTCTCTCTCATTTTCCCTCCCTCTCTCCCCGTCTCACTCTCTCCCTCCCTCACTCTCTCTCTCTCTCTCCCTCAGCAAATCATGCGTACAGCTAACAGGTACGACCTGGGTCTGGACTTGAGGACGGCTGCCTATGTGAACGCCATCGAGAAGGTCTTCAAGGTCTACAATGAGGCGGGTCTCACCTTCACATAGACCCGTCAATCTGACCACCTATTTCACTCTCACGTCTTCAGCCTTATCCATCTCTCCACCGCTCCGTCTTTCTGTCCATCCCTCTCTCCTATCCCTACCTCCTTCTCCTCCGCCTCGTTGTTCTCGTAGCGAGTCTGACCTGAACCAACCCCCACACCGTTTACAGCTGGCCCAGTAGAACCAGCAGGTTCCTCTCCAGATCTTCCACACAGAGCAGCACGAAGCCTCAGAGCTTAGAGCAACAGAGCTACGTACCAAAGTCTGCATGGAACACTTTTAGAGTGCGAGAGCTTTCTATATTTGTACGCATTATGGATACTGCATGGACCAGTGTAGGATACTACGAACTGGTACAATAGTACTTTCACTATGGTGACTACTACGATTACTGTACCAGTACAATGGTTGCTTTACTAGAACTATTACTGTACTAGTATTGTAGTTACTGTAGCACTAGTACTGTGGTTACTGTACTAGTAACTGTGGTTACTGTACTAGTAACTGTAGCACTAGTACTATGATTACTGTTACATTAGGAGCTAAACTTTCTTTTTACTTGCTGCACAATCTGAATGTCGCTAGTGCCTTGCTCAATGGCGGTTTATACGCTGAGCCCTTCTATGACCTTGCCAGAGATTAGCCCTCCAGGCCGATGGAGTAGGAAGCTGCTGAAGTGACGAGGTGTAGACCAGGTGTAGCCAGAGGCTAACCATAGCTTTATACCAACTTCAACCTGTCACAGCCCGCCGGGGGGTCGGCAACCAGCAGCCAACCCAGAGGGGTCCTTACAACTGTAATATCCTTCTGAGATGTGATTGGCTTGTCTACTTCTGGGGGCGGTGCTTAAAATAGGAAATAAAATGATCAACAAATGTTGTTTTCATGCTGTCAGTCTTTCTGTTGGAGAATATGAAACAAGAATAAACACGTCTAAAGTGATCGGTGCCATGATTTGTTTTGACCTTGTCTTGAACGGTCCATTAACTAGTTACTGCTACAAGGCACTTCAACCAACAAGAGGTCAAAGGTCAGTGCTGACACCTATGATGAAATCAGGAGGACTGAGCTGAGGGGGGGGAGCAGGTTTATTTAAGTTACATTCAGACGCAACGCATTTACAACAAACTTCAACGTTTCAAAAGTCTTTGGAATGGAGGAAATGCTCTTCTGAAGACATGAGAGGTGATCCATTCCAGGTGTTTATGTGGCAGTATGGCTACAGAAGTCTTGACCAGCAGAGGACACTCCAAAAGATTTCTAGTGTTTGGGCCGCGGGTCACACCTTACTTAATGGCAAGGGCTTATGAATACATCTTTAGCATGCACGGTCGGGACAGACTAGTGGAGTCAGACTGTGAGCAGGACCAGTCCCTCCTACTCCGCAGCCATCTCATCAGCGATCTCCCCGAGGCTGTCGGTGAGACTCATCTCTGGAAGACAAAACCAGGACATCACATCATGAAACTGACACCAATTTGCCCGCAGGCAGACCACATTAGCTGTGTTTCACCAGAGATGGCGGCCTACTAGAAGGTAAACAGGTTTACCACGTTTGATGTTCCCTGAGTAAACCTGTGTGTTTTACATGTTATCCAGGGGCAGCTTGTTAGTGTACTCATCAGAACTTATTGAACATCACAAAGTCATTCATCAGAGTAGAGCCAGAGTGGAGGAGGACCAGCCCTAACCTCCACTTCCAGTTCAACTTGGTATCACAAAGGGTTTAGCTAGTTTACATTCTTCCGGTATGCTGTAAGCCAGTGGTTCCCAAACTTTTGTGCCCAAGGCACACCAAAATACAAGTAACAATCTCAAGGCACACCTATTGTACAAAATAGCCTTTATAACACGTGGTATCACTCATATCATGTAAAATATCTGTAAATGTGCATAATTATTTACTAATGCCAAATAAAATGTGACAAAGACTCATATTACTCATGAAATATTTATGAACAAAATATTTTGAATATTAATTTGAAACCAAATTAAATCAAATTAGGCTTCATCAAAGCAGCAACACACCCATTTAAACCAGACAGGTCACAAAATTAAAAATGAGGCAAGAATTAAAGAATTGTTTTTAGGTATATAGTTTGCCTCTATATTATGAAATGAGTGCATACAAAGCACTGATAAACTAAATTAAAAAAATATATATTTTTTTGTGTAGTTGTATATTGCAATAATAATGTATGGTTGTCACAAAATCCCAGGGCACACCCGGACTTGCCTCACGGCACACTGGTGTGCAGCGACACACCGTTTGGGAACCAATACTGTAAGCGTAAGCAGGAGCAGCATCTCTGGTTTCACATGCGCCTCCCAAGCAGATCAGGCTGGGATTTGCTATTCAAACTACCCAGCATCCCTGCCCTGTGGAACGCAATCCCACCTCACAGGGAAATCTGTTTGGTAGAATACTGGTCTTCTTTACCAACATGTGATTGTAGAATACTGGTCTTCTTTACCAACATGTGATTGTAGAATACTGGTCTTGTTTTACCCACATATTATTGTGGAATACTGGTCTTGTTTACCCACATGTGATTGAAGAATACTGGTCTTGTTTCCCTACATGTGATTATAGCATTCTGCTCTTGTTGACCATGTGATTATAGTATAGTAGGCTTGATTACTATGGTGTATTATAGTGAAGTACAGTAAAGTAGGCTTGTTTACAAGGTGTTGATCCAGTATGCGGTACAAAGGAATTAGACTTCAAGATGGAGGTGCCCTTGATACATACCTCCTCCTCCTCCTCCTCCTCCTCCTCCTCCACTAGCTCCTCCTCCTGCCTGCTGTTCAGAAAAGAGGCCATGGAATCCTCCTTTCTTCTCTTTGTCCTCTCCTAGCGACAGAAAGTCTAGCATTCCTCCATCATCCTCTTTCTTCTTCTTCTTCTTCTTCTTCTCATCATCGTCATCTCCAAAGGACAGGAAGTCACTCAGCCCGCCCTTCTTGTCATCATCATCATCATCATCATCCTCTTCCTTGTCCTTCCCAAAGGAGAAGAACTTCGAAATTCCTCCTTTCTCCTTCTCCTTCTCCTCCTCCTCATCGTCGTCGTCCTTACCTCCTATTCCTAGCATCTCCTTCACTTTGTCCTTCGCCTCATCCGCTGCAAAACAACCAGCAACAGCCAACCAGTTAGTTAGTTAGTTAGTTGGTTCTCGTGTCTCTGGTTCATGCTGTGGCGTTTGTAGTGATCATTGAAAGCAGCTGGAGGTAATGAGGTGATAATTGGGTCAGGCCCAGGTTGAGTTTTGTTTGTGTCTCAAGATGGCCGACAGCTTAATAGGCTAGAAGCTCTGACAAGTTCTACAGTTGGCTTTGCTGAGTTTGAGGGACTTCAGACTCTTTGGGCTGGACGGTGAGGTAAGTGCTGAGGGGTTTTAGATAGAGATGACATTTTTTGGATTGAGTGGACAAATTGTTTGACGCACCATGACTACCCACCACTAACTAGCTAACAAACCAACCCAAACCAACTACCCATCCCTAACACAAACCACAGCAGTCACCTGAAGGTGTGGGGTCATCCAAGGTACTTCAGTACTCTACACGGGTATAACTGCAGTACCTTTTTTTAGGAAATTCTGATGATGGTGGTAGTTCTATATAGCTACTGGGGTTCAGCTCCTGTTCTGCGAGACTGGATGTGGTTCAGAACTGAGATGGTACCATTCATGGGTCCTTGGTTATGTCTTATTTAATAATTATACTCAAATAATTTGTCTAGCCCCGTTCAATTCTTTTGATCTCAACATGAAGTCAACAAATCTCTCTAGACCTGTTCAGGTTGTTCAGCATCAGATATTTTAGTTCTCAAACATCTGGGTCTAGTTTTCAACCCAGGTTCAATCCATGTCTCATCCAGGACTACTTTTAGGGCTTTGAGGAAAATTGGACTGAGTTTAAGTTTAATTCAGAATAATCTAATAATCTAATAATAAAATGTTTAATGACTGAAGAGTCTTTCCATCTTGCCATTTTTTATGAACTATGGTTTGTACCGGTACATATGTTTCAGATACACATACTGTTTACAAAATGAGTTTCCTGTCGTGGCCCATGTCATTATAACCGATGCCATGAGCTATTGCTCCACCCCACCTCCTCCTCACCAGTCGTACTCACCGACCTTCTCCACAGCTTTCTCCACCAGTCCAGATATGAACCCCGACATTTCTATGTCCGTCTGTTTCTGTTTGAAGGCTGAGGAAACTGGAGAGTAATGAGGGTCACTCCGCTGCCTGCACCTGTTCTCCCTCTTCTGATTGGTAGCTGGTGGACTGGGTGTGGTTAGAGCAGGTGGGCAACAGATCAGGGTATACCTGTCCTGCTGGTTTGTTGCGGTGAATCACAAAATCATTCATAACTTTCATTCCAGAAACACATCGGCTGACCTGAGCTCTCATGCTGCGGCCTGCCCAGCACTTGTCCACTCCCCCGGTGGAGTGTTTGGGGTCGCTGGCGGCCCCCAGCCGTCACCTGGCCGGGACAGGCTGGGCTCTGGGGCTAGGCGGGGCTGCTGCACACTTGAGGACACTTGAGGTGCGTTCAGTGATCGAGGCATGCAGGTTAAACCAGCCAGCACACCCTCCGGAGAGATCCGAGTAGCATTGTACTCAAAACTCGGCAGTAAACTGCTCTTTACACCTGGGACACACTGCCCGCGTGTGCGTGGGGTCTGCGTGCCTGTTGCGTTTCAGCGGCGCTTATGTTAACAGGTTGGAGCAGACGCACTGCCCATGTTAACAGGTCGGAGTCTCGTCAATTTCTTCCGTGAGACGCGCGCGTGTCTTCGCAAAAATCGACTGTTTCAATGCCTATTTCTGTAGAATGATACAAAATTGAATAAAACAACAAAGGTCCCGCTTGTGATGCAAACCAGATAAAGCCCACCCCTGGAAACATGGAACACAGAAACCCGACACCAGCCCTGAGAATGGCTTTTGAAGTGAGCCAGAACAAATGAGGAATTGCTGTAGGCTATACGTTTATTGAATTCAATTACTAGTATTTATTTATTACACACTTCTTAAAATGTTTCCTGTCGAAAAAAATGCATAAATCATATTCACAATGACATCAAATAAAAAAAGTCCATTAACTCAGTGTACAAAGACGGGGCTGACGGGCAGCAGAGAGCTGCGGGTGTTGACAACACACGCGTGTGACATGCAGCAGTAAGGTAAAGCAGCCCGCACGCACACGTCACGCAGGCAGTATGCTGAGGTATTTTCACCTTGTTTCCTGGTTCTGGAGGAGCCCAGAAGAGGCACCTGGGTGGTGTGTATAGCAGGGACAGCTTCACCCCTTTTCCGGTGATGGAAGAGGGGTGCTGCTAATAGAACTACACACACCTGTCACACTTGGACCCAAAGTGATTGGAAACGACGAGGGTTAAGATATCCGACATGATCCTTCAATGACTCCATGTGATGGAGGACAGGGCTGCTGACGGACGATACCATAGGGGTCCTGACTGAATGAGGGCTGTACAGGTGGTGTGGTTCGACTCCTATGACCTGGTGGGTTTTGGTCGGTCTGACAATGTCTTCAGGGTGGGGCCCTGGGGACACCACTAGAGACAGTCACTTCTGGACCGCTCTGAGTAACTCGAGACAGTCCAGAGGGACCAGAACCATTTGTGCTATTTCCTGGTTTCCATGGTCACCTGATTCTAAAGATATGAGCACGTTAGTGAAAGTCGTGCTTGTGAATGTGTTTGCATGTTATTTGGGACATGTTTTCCCCCCTCACACACACACACACACACACACACACACACACACACACACACACACACACACACACACACACACACACACACACACACACACCCTGAATAGGATTGTGCATCTGGAGTTTCTGTTCTGCTGGTTTATCATGGACAGCCTCAAGACTGTGTGTGTGTGCGTGTGCGTGTGCGTGTGTGTGTGTGTGTGTGTGTGTGCGTGCGTTTGTGTGTGTTAACGCAAGCTTGTTGACAAGAGCTCAGTTGGGGATGAATTAAATGGTTTCAACCATAGACAGACAGAACAGCAGACCGGACAGTAAGCCGAACCGAAATCCGTTGACATAATAATGAACTCTTTGGCTGAACACAGGGAACGCCTCCAGGAGCTATTTTAGAGAGAGAGCTACGCCACTCCCTGCAATGACGCCAGAAAAAGACTGCAGTACCATGCTTGGGCACCAGGGGCGGAGGTCCGTATAGTATTGGCAAAGCTGTACAGTAAGTATTAGTAGTACTGTACAGCATAGAATTAGTAGAACTATACAAAGTACACAGAAGAAGAAGAATTACTGATTTGTACAGTACACAGTATAGTATTAGTGTGTGTTTTAGGGAGGGACGGGGGCTGTAGGCACAATACCAACAAATATTTTTAAAAGTTACTTTATTCAACCCAATAAATAACAACATCATATTTACATATTTCACTTTGAAAATATCAATAAATCTAAACAAAATACTATGGTAACATGTCAATCTAGGTCTCTCTCTCTTTCTCTCTGTCCCTCTCTCTGTCTTTCTGTCTCTCTGTCTGCATCTCTCGCTGTCTCTGTCTCTGTCTGTTTCTGTCTGTCTCTGTCTCTCTCTCTGCCCTCTAGTGGCAGGGCTGGACGCTGACTGAATTGACTTGAAACGTCTCTCTCTCTCTCTCGCTCTCTTGCGCTCTCGCTCTCTCGCGCTCTCGCTCTCTCTCGCTCTCTGTCCTCTGCCCTCTAGTGGTGACACTGAGGGTGACACTTAACCGGAAAGCCATCGTTCTGTGTTGATACATCTATCAACAACCAGAGCAGCTGAACATGGAGCAAATCAATCAATCAATAAATAGGTTTTGCAATCATTGTCCAGCAATGTTTTGGCAAATCCTGTAGTTTGACCTCCGTGGTTCCGCTGTGTTGTGGTGGGGATGGTGACTAGTGTGCTACGTTGTTCATCATTAAGTTTCCCAGTGAGTAAAGGTCAAAGGTTAAACTAAAGGTTAAGCTCCCTTAACCTGGAAATACTTCACACTACGAAGGCTACTCGATTCAGACAGGGCTCCTCTTCTCTAGACGGCAGCCTGCTCCATGCTGAGGTTCCCCAGAAGACTCTTGGCTCCGCTCTGCCAGGCGTTCAGCATCTCCAGAGGCGTCTTCATGTCCTGCTCACACAAGAGGACCCTTCAATCTGTGTCCTCCACCCCAACACACGGCCCTCCACCCCAACACACAGCCCTCCACCCCAAACACACGGCCCTCCACCCCAACACACAGCCCTCCACCCCAAACACACGACCCTCCACCCCAAACACACGACCCTCCACCCCCAACACAAGGCCCTCCACCCCAACACAAGGCCCTCCACCCCAAACACACGACCCTCCACCCCAACACAAGGCCCTCCACCCCAAACACACGACCCTCCACCCCAAACACACGACCCTCCCCCCCCAACACACGACCCTCCACCCCCAACACACGACCCTCCACCCCAAACACACGGCCTACTCGTCTCTGGGCCTCGTCCTGTCACATGACTCACCGAGTTCTTTGCGTGCAGGCTGGCTCCGTGCATCATCAGCAGCTTGATCATCTTGAACCTGTTGATCCTGACCGCGTCGTGCATGGCCGTGTCGCCGTCCTGAACACAGTCAGTTCCGCCCGTGAGTCACACACAAAAAGTGACACAAAGTGACACATGGTAACACACAGTGACACAAAGTAACACATGGTAACACACAGTGACACAAAGTGACACCGGTGACTGGGAGCGCCATTGCGCTCTGCTCACCCGGTCCCTGGCGTTCACGTCGGCGCCGCAGTGCAGCAGGTGCTCGGCGCACTCCATGTGCCCCGTCCGGACGGCCACGTGGAGCGGCGTGCTGCGCAGCTACGAGGACGAGGAGGAGGAGGAGGAGGAGGAAGAGGAGGAGGAAGAGGAGGAGGAGGAGGAGAGGAGGAAGAGGAGAGACACATTTTCAAATGAACGTTCCTCTGTAGGTGGGAGCACCACCTCCCTCTACTAGCTTCAGTGGACTGGTACAAGGTGTGGAATATCTGCAGGTGCAAACGAACCACTACAGGCGTAAACGTACCTTGTCTCTACAGGTGAACTTGGCTCCCTGGTTGAGAAGAAACTCTAGAGCGGGAAGGTGTCCTCCTCGACATGCCCAGTGCACAGCTGTGGCCTCCAACTACACACACACGCACACACACACACACTGTTAGAATGTATGTACTTAATGCTAATGTGTTTTTATGTTTCTTTTAGCAGTGTGTGTTTTAGCACCCTATCTACCTACGTTATTTATGTTTTTTAAGTGTTTGCCGTACAATGAATTGATTTCTCTACTCTGTGTGTGTGTTTGTGTGTGTGTGTGTGTGTGTGTGTGTGTGTGTGTGTGTGCGCGTGCGCGCGTCTGACCTTGTCTTTATTTTCCACAGCAGCTCCAGCCTCTAGCAGCCTCTTGATGATCTCTATGTGACCTTTGGAAGCAGCCTTGTGTAATGCAGTTCTCTGGAACTGGGAGGTCAGGGGAGAGACAGGTATGACAATATAACAGGTATAACAGCCTGTAGGTTTTCACCTGCATGACATCAGCCCTAACATCAGTGACACACAGGTCACATTATGACCTGTATGACATCATCTGGTCACTAACATTATCTGTTCTTAGTGTGTGTGTCTGGGTGTTTGTGTGTGTGTGTGTGTGTGTGTGTGTGTAGTATGTATTATGTATTATGTGTTTGTATGTGAATTATGTATTATTTAAGGTGTGTGTGTGTGTGTGTTGTGTATGATTTTGTATGTGTGCAGGGCGTACGTGGTCTGCTGCATCAGGGTTTCCACCGTCAGAGAGATATTTGTCGACCACTGGAAGTTTGTTGTCCATCACTGCTGAGAGGAAGAGTTCCTCATCCACAACGTCAGGCTGGACAGAGGTATGAGATGACATTATAGAGATGACATTATAGGGATGTCATTATAGAGATGACGTTATAGAGATGAGATGACGTTATAGAGAGGAGATGACATCATAGAGATGAGATGACATTATAGCGATACAGACTATATTAAAGAGATACCAGAGATTTGTGATAAGATTGGATTTAAGGTGAAAAAGAGAGGGGATATTTAGAGGGGGGCACATCGAACAGGATGTGGGCAGATCTAGCAGGAAGTGGGCAGATCTAACAGGAAGTGACGTACAATGATCTCAGGTTCTGGCTGCTTCCTGAGTGCCGGAGTCTTCCTCTCTCTCCTCCTCTTCCTCAGCTGCAAGATGTTGAACAGGTCGTCCACTGTGTCCAACCGCAGACGCCCACTCTTGTCCGTCTGGGGGGGGGGGACAGAGAGAGAGAGAGAGAGAGAGAGAGAGAGAGAGAGAGAGAGAGAGAGGAGAGAGAGAGAGAGAGAGAGAGAGAGAGAGAGAGAGAGAGAGAGAGAGAGAGAGAGAGAGAGAGAGAGAGAGAGAGAGAGAGAGAGAGAGAGAGAGAGAGAGAGAGAGAGAGAGAGAGAGAGAGAGAGAGAGAGAGAGAGAGAGAGACAGACAGAGAGAGACAGAGACAGAGAGAGAGAGAGACACGTTTCAAATCAATTCAGTTAGCGTCCAGCCCTGCCACTAGAGGGCAATGTAGCCCAGTGTACATCATAGTTCTGGTCCGGATGGTGTCCATGGTATTGATTGCGTTGCACATGGGAAGGCTTGACCTCTACTCCAGTCCTAGCTGTTATAAATATATAAGGTTATAAATAAATGTTATGACACTAAATATTACTCTTGTTGTTGCCTTACGTTGAGCACAGCCATGCTGACTTCCTGCTCCTCCGACATGGCCCCCGCCCACTTGCGACCTCCGGTGCTGCCTCGTACACACCCCCTGAGAAGTCATCCGGCTCCCTGCCATCAGTCCTCTTGCCCGTCACCTGAACGTTACAAATTACATATATTACATATGAAACGGTTCAGAATGAAAGGCTAATATTCAAAATAGATGATAATATTATCATCTATTAAATATCATAACGTGATATTCATTAAATATAATTGATATTCAAGTTCAATTTAGTGGAAACTGTATTCAAACTATTAAAAGTAGATGGTCTACATTTGAATGATTATATCTTAGATGCCTCATGGCTCTTGGGAGGCACAATTTGAAGAAGAGACTCAGCCCATTAAGGCTCCTGTTAGCTTGGAATGAGTTGAGTTCAGAAAAGGAGAAGATGACAGAGGAATATTCACACACTGAACCTGCAGCCCTGCAAGCCAAACATCTATCTGTCTGTCTATCTATCTATCTATCTATCTATCTATCTATCTATCTATCTATCTATCTATCTATCTATCTATCTATCTATCTGTCTGTCTGTCTGTCTGTCTGTCTGTCTGTCTGTCTGTCTGTCTGTCTGTCTGTCTGTCTGTCTGTCTGTCTGTCTGTCTGTCTGTCTGTCTATAACTCTATCACTCTGTCTATCTGTCTGTCTCTCTATAACTCTATCACTCTGTCTGTCTGTCTTTCTGTGTGTAGATGTGTTTGTATAATATATTTCTGTGTATTTATTTATGGAGT
>JAXIVH010000004.1:11373695-11381195 GCA_036785325.1 Urophycis tenuis | reverse complement strand
CCTTGGGAGGCCGCTGGATTCAGGAGATTGGTATCATGCGTCCTGGGAGGACATTTGATGCGTGACAGCAGAAGAAACTAATCACACAAGGACTGATTGAAAATTGATAGTCACTTAATTTTGACATTAATGTTAATTTGGCAATTAAAGTCCTGTATATATTCAGGATCATTTCCATGGTGGGCCCCAGATGCTGAGGCCTGGGCTTAAAACTGTTTAGAAACTCAGGCTGTGGTTTCCAACACAGGAAACAGGAAACAGCAGCTTTACAACCTAAGCCCCTCCCCTTTCAGGCTGAGAATACACAAGTTTAGGTCTGAGTTGAAGCTAAAGAAAGGGAACAGAGATGGAGCCGTGGATAAGAGACTTGGGGAGAGGGCGAGAGAGAGAGAGAGAGAGAGAGAGAGAGAGAGAGAGAGAGAGAGAGAGAGAGAGAGAGAGAGAGAGAGAGAGAGAGAGAGAGAGAGAGAGAGAGAGAAAGAAATGAATAGTGATGGAGAGACAGGGCACAGATAGAGGGACAGAGTCAGAGAGGATTGGGGGAGATGTAGGGCAGTGACTTAGACAGAGAACAAATGATGACTGTTCTCTCCTCCCTCTAATTCAAATTTAGGGTTAGGGTCATTAACGTGGGGTTTGTGCAAAGGCATTCTGGGTAATGTAGGACAACAACAGACTGAAGCAGATCAGGAAGTAGCCTGAGACACTTGGTCTATTTATTCTATATATTATATAATTTCACCCACAGCCAAGTCCAGGTGACACCAACAACAATCAACCTGATTCAACATGTCCAGCACTGGGATCAGAGACCACAGCCATATTTTGTCATGACTGGGATGACTGGAATACTATATGGACCAGTTGTACAACGTGCAAAATACAAGTCTCTAGGTGTGGTGAGGAAGTGATTTGGTCTGCAGCATCCATTTTGTTTCTAGTTGTTGCTTTCAGTTTGAGAATGTGATGCTTAACATGACAACATATGATGGGATACTTTGCTTCCCATGTGCTTATAGGACCCAATGAGACTCAGTCATCTCTATGGAAACACACTGTCTCACGCAGGAGATGACGTCTGTTCATAAAGCTCTTAAGCCCTGTGTTCACCAGGAGCACATGTAGTGTGTGTGTTTGTGGGGGGAGAGAGAGAGTAGAGAGGTGGAGAGAGAGTTGGAGAGCAAGAGAGAGAGAGAGAGAGAGAGGGGGGTAGAGAGACATAGAGAGAGAGTATGTTAACTTTGTGGTTTAAACGCCTCCCTGCCGCCCGGGCGGCCAAGAGGAGCAGCATGGTGACATGAGCCTCCATCCCGCTGGGCTCCTCCCCAGCAGCATGGCGGTCTGAGGTCGCGTTTTAAAACATCGTTGTTACAACGCGAATGCGACACACTCGCAGTTGTTGGCCAATAGTCGGTCGGTTACACAACCGCTCCTCTCCATGCCGCGTCGCTCCTCCGCCCACCGCGCCCCGCCGCCCCGCCGCTAGTTCCGCCTTCCTGCCGCTTGTCGTCCCGTCAGGATAACAACAACCTGCCGCCCGGCGTGAGGAACCTTCTTCAGTTCTCCCGTCCTCTGCGAGGTGAGGAACCTTCTTGTGTTCTCCTGTCCTCTGTGAGGTGAGGAACCTTCGTTCTACTAACAGTGGGCGTCGGACGGAGAACGTGTAGTAGACCGACGTTGGTCGCGAACGGACAAACTTTGACGCCGCTGTCCGGAAAACGTCACCGTCAGCTTCAGTCCCCTCTCAGGTCCGCCGCGACGCCACTTGTGTGTCCTGTCGGTGCTGCGGGTCGAAGCGCGTCCGTGCGTTAACGTGTCGGTTTACACTACGGCAAGGTATGCCGGCGTGCGTGTGCGCGGGCTCGTTCTCACCGTGGACGTTTCGACTCGCGTGACGTAGAGCGTGACGCTCTTTCGCGATGACGTCACCGAACCCCGTCCGTGAGAGTGACGTGTTGGTCGGTTCTGAGCTGCGCAGTGGGGAATGTTCTAGCAGACACACACATACACACTCGCGCACACACACACACACACACACACACACACACACACACACACACACACACACACACACACACACACACAGGGGGCACGCACGCAGGACACACACACACACTAAGGAGACCAAAGTTGTACTACTATTGTAGTAGCATTGTATAAGTACGAGATACATAAACTGTCCTTTTTTCTGGTCAAATATATACTTTTGATTAACACAAGGAATGTGTCATTAAAGTTTTGTGTGTGTGTGTGTGTGTGTGTGTGTGTGTGTGTGTGCAGGATCTTCACGCAGCAGAGAGAGGAGGGACAACCACTCCAGTCATGACCCTAGCCTCTCCCCCTGGCCATGACCTTTAAGCCTGCAGTACAGACATGCTGGTGTGGCCCTGAGGACTGAGGACTGGCAACCTCAGACCATCAGACCCCTCTAGTACCCTCGAGAACTTTCTAGAACCCACCTGGACTCGGGGCCCTAGATCACAGCAGACAAGTCTGTTACCTTAGTGACTAAACATTTAGCTAGCAGACAGCTCTATTATCTTAGTGACCAAACATTTAGCTAGCATACAGCTCTATTAGTCACTAAACATTTAGCTAGCAGACAGCTCTATGATCTTAGTGACAACAAATTTAGCTAGCAGAAAGCTCTATTAGTCACTAAACATTAAGCTAGCAGTTATCTATTATTAGCTATTATCTTAGTGACTAAACATTTAGCTAGCAGATAGCTAGCTCTATTATATTTGGGACTAAACATTTAGCTAGCATACAGCTCTGTCAGTGACTAAACATTTAGCTAGCAGACAGCTCTATTATTTTAGTGACTAAGCATTTAGCTAGCAGACAGCTCTATTATATTAGTAACGACACATTTAGCTAGCAGACAGCTCTATTATATTAGTGACTAAGCATTTAGCTAGCAGACAGCTCTATAATTTTAGTGACCAAACATTTAGCTAGCAGACAGCTCTATTTTATTAGTGACTAAACATTTAGCTAGCAGACAGCTCTATTAGTGACTTAACAATTAGCTAGTAGACAGCTCTAATAGTGACTTAACATTTAGCTAGCATACAGGTCTATTAAATTAGTGACTAAATATTTAGCTAGCAGACAGGTCTGTTATCTTGGTGAATAATAATTTAGCCGGTCAGAGCTGTACCATAGTAAGCATCATAGCAACCGTTTCTGGACATGTAGTTTGTTCAGAGGCTCTGGTGCCATAGACCAGCAGGTAGCTGGTCTAGTCTAGATCTTGTCTAGTGCTACTCTGTCTAGTCTTGTCTTGTTCTGCTCTAGTCTGGATTAGGTCTGGTCTGGTCTAGGGCTAGTCAAGGTTTAGTTTGGTCTGGTCAAGGTCTAGTCTAGGTCTTGGCTAGGCTAGTCTAGGCCTAGATTAAATCTGGTCTCGTCCGGTATAGCCCCTTCTGTGCATAGGAGGGGACTCAAGCTGCTGCCTGATTGGTCTGTTGATCTTCCAATGAGGGCCCTGCTGCACTGATAGGGGAGGGGCCTGGTCACGGCGAAGGTCACCATGGCAACGTCCGGGAGCAGGAAGCACCTGGTCCGAGAGTTTAACCACTTCATCACCTGCTTCCTGTGTGGAGGATACCTGATAAAACCTGCCACCGTCACAGAGTGTCTGCACACCTGTAGGACACACACACACACACACACACACACACACACACACACACACACACACACACACACACACACACACACACACACACACTCTAATACTACTGTCTACTACTGTACTGTCTTTCATCTACAGAGTAGTAATGTCTCTCTCTCTCTCTCTCTCTCTCTCTCTCTCTCTCTCTCTCTCTCTCTCTCTCTCTCTCTCTTTCTCTCTCTCTCTCTCTCCAGTCTGTAAGAGCTGCATTGTGCAACACTTTGAGGACAACAACGACTGTCCTACATGTGGAGTTCAGGTCCATGAGACGAACCCCCTAGAGATGCTCAGGTGACTGTCTCTCTCTCTCTCTCCCTCTGAAGACTTTACAGTCTACCTGTCTCTGTGTGTCTTCAAGTTGTAACCCTTCCTCCTATGTGTTCTGTTTGGGTTTTTCTTAAGTGATGTCATATTACATTGTTAAGATGGGTGTAAAAGTGATTTACTCTGCTCCTCTCTCCTCTCCTCCCTCCTCTCTGTCTTCAGATTGGACAACACTTTGGAAGAGATCATCTTCAAGTTGGTTCCAGGTCTCAGGGAGAGTGAGTGTCTGTAGGCTCTAGCTTGCATGGATAACAAAGTATTTCAAATAAGGTATCAGGAACTAAAGTATATACATCACAGCTGTTTTAAAGTGACTGTATGTTTCCTGTGTGTGGACCAGAGGAGGAAGAGGAGGAAGCAAAGTTTTGGAAGAAGAACCAAACCACAGAAGGTGAGAGAACCTTATAGTAGGAGTTAGCATTGAACGGTTCGCTGGAGGTCCTTCCAGAGGATGCAGTATGGTGTATGATGCTAACAGTTGCTGTAACATGTTCGTAGCTAAATGTAAACATAGCATCTTGAAGCTAACACTCAGTAGCTGAAGCACATAAATGTAGCATGTTGAAGCTAACAGCCAGTAGCTGTAAAATGTCAATGTAGCATCTTGCGGTTAACAGCTTGCGGTTTACATGATGCTCTCTCTGGTACTCAGGAGACAGCTTGACCTATCCCAGACGAGTGTACACCCAGAGTTGTGCGGGCAGAGGCGATGACGATGATGATGAAGACGATAATGACAGGGGTGGGGATGAAGACTACCACCGAAGTGACCCTCAGATTGCCATCTGTCTGGACTGTCTCCATGGCAACGGGCAGGCTGCCGAGAACACGGTTGCGGTGTGTGGTTGTGTGTACATGTGTTCAAATAAGTGTATTACTTACTATCTACGATGATGTAATACCATGTTAGGGTTCATATCATGTTGAGGTACCTATCTTTGCATACCTAGCATGCGGAAGTACCTAGCATGTTATCATCCGTAGCATGTTAGCATACCTACCATATTATCATAACAGAACATACATAAAATGTTACAAATATATGTAACATCGCAGTAATTTAACTTTGAAAACAAAACAAAAAACTCATGGGAATAATTCAATTTCTTCTCAGCCAATCACAATGGATTATAATCTTTTTTTCATCCAATCAGGACCTGATGAAGAGGTTCATCCGCTGCTCCAGTCGCGTTACTGTGGGAACCATCAAGAAGTTTCTCAGCCTCAAACTCAAATTGCCTAGCTCCTACGAGGTGAGTACACAAGTAGCTTTACCACACCAGTAACTATACCACACTAGCAACTTTACCACAACGGTAATTACCACACCATTAACCATACCACACCAGTAACTATACCACACTGGTAACTACTACACCAGTAACTATACCACACCAGTAACTATACCACACTGGTAATTACTACACCAGTAACTATACCACACTAGCAACTTTACCACAACGGTAATTACCACACCATTAACCATACCACACCAGTAACTATACCACACTGGTAACTACTACACCAGTAACTATACCACACCAGTAACTATACCACACTGGTAATTACTACACCAGTAACTATACCACACCAGTAACTATACCACACTGGTAACTACTACACCAGTAACTATACCACACCAGTAACTACCACACCAGTAACTATACCACACCAGTAACTATACCTCACCAGTAACTATACAACACCAGTAACTACCACACCAGTAACTATACCACACTGGTAATTACTACACCAGTAACTATACCACACCAGTAACTATACCACACCGGTAACTACTACACCAGTAACTATACCACACCAGTAACTATACCACACCAGTAACTATACCTCACCAGTAACTATACAACACCAGTAACTACCACACCAGTAACTATACCTCACCAATAACTATACAACACCAGCAACTACCACACCAGTAACTACCACACCAGTAACTATACCACACCAGTAACTACCACACCAGTAACTATACCACACCAGTAACTACCACACCAGTAACTACCACACCAGTAACTATACCTCACCAGTAACTATACAACACCAGCAACTACCACATCAGTAACTATACCACACCAGTAACTACCACACCAGTAACTACCACACCAGTAACTATACCACACCAGTAACTATACCACACCAGCAACTACCACACCAGTAATGGCCACACCAGTAACTACCACACCAGTAACTATACCACACCAGTAACCATACCACACCAGTAACCATACCACACCAGTAACTACCACACCAGTAACCATACCACACCAGTAACTATACCACATCGGTAACGGCCACACCAGTAACTATACCATACCTACCTGTACTCCCTCGTCCAGCTGGATGTTCTGTGTAACGGAGAGATCATGGGGAGGGATCACACTCTGGAGTTCATCTACATGACACGCTGGAGGCTGCATGGAGAGAATGTAAGACACACCACACCTACATCCTATACCAGCTCTGTTTACACCACACCTAGATCCTTCACCAGCTCTGTTTACACCACACCGAGGTCCTACACCAGCTCTGTTTACACTACACCTAGATCCTACACCAGTTCTGTTTACACCACACCTATCTTAGATCCTACACCAGCTCTGTTATACCACACCTAGCTTGGATCCTACACCAGGTGAGAGCATGCTTCACCTCCCAGTGTGATCAACTGATCAAGTCCATCTTTCCCATGTACTGAGATCCATTGGAAAGATGTGGTCACAAAATAATAATGGGTGAGCATATGTTCCTGTGTTTAGCTGATGACAGCACTGAATCAAGCTAATCTAAGCTAGTGTAAACTATGAAAGGAGCAGACGTTCTCTAACTTCAGACCGTGTTCCCCTCAGACCTATCCAATGGTTCTGGAGTACCGGCCCAGGATCGACTTTGGATAACCCCTTGAATCACTTGAACTTGCCTGAATTCAACTGCACTTACCTGGAACCACCTGGATTCACCTGAACCCACTCCATACTCACCTGAACTCACCTGGATTCAGCTGAAATCAACTGAACTCACCTGGATCCTCCTAAACCTCTAGAGGGACTCACCTTGGCCAACCTTTTGTTCACCTTCACTCACCTTGACTGACTTGTCTCACCTGATTTTCCCCTGGATTCACCTACATTCCCCAAAGGACTGAACCCAATGTATCATCTTTGTTCAATTTGTCGGGTCTTTAAACAAGTTGATCTTAAGTTCTCCATCCTCACTGAGGTTAGCAGGTGACATCACAAAAAGATCCGGATTCATCGGGTCATCCTGATCTGGTCTACCTGGTCTGGTTTCATCTGGTCTCATCTGGTCTTCCTGGTCTGGTTTCATCTGGTCTCATCTGGTCTACCTGGTCTCATCTGTCTGCTGCCCCTATGTGGGAGAGCAGGCCTTCGGAATAGTTTTGTAGTTATTTACACACACACACACACACACACACACTCTCATAAACACACTCATACATGTGCTGAGCTAGAGAAAGA
>JAXIVH010000004.1:11363695-11368695 GCA_036785325.1 Urophycis tenuis | reverse complement strand
CTATTGTCTGTTGTGTGTTTCTGTTTGTACATGTCTGAATCTGTAGTATGTGTGCGTTAACTGTGCTGTTTGACCTCCAGACCTCGGACCAAAGATGACCTGAGAGCCTACTTCATCCTACTACAGGTCAGCTGAACTCGGGGAGGGGGGTAGTGTGTCTCGTGGGTCCATTGTCTTTCTATTTTTACTATCATTGAGGATTAAACAACATATGTGTGTGTATCTCTACGTGTGTGTTTGTGTGTGTGTGTGTGTGTGTGTGTGTGTGTGTGTGTGTGTGTGTGTGTGTGTGTGTGTGTGTGTGTGTTGTAGAACCCCCAGTTCTCTACCTCAAGTACTTATGTGATCTTCGCTCACCTGCTGAGACAAGTCGCCTCCCTGATGGAGGCAGACCAGCACTTCCTGATCTATTGGCTCACCAGGTAACACTGTACCATCTGTAGATAGACAGGCCTATCTATCTTAATATGATATGTTCTACAGGGTTCCCCCCAGGAGGTTCTGTTGTATATTAATATGATATGTTCTACAGGGTTCCCCCCAGGAGGTTCTGTTGTATATGAATATAATATGTTCTACAGGGTTCCCCCGGGGAGGTTCTGTTGTATATGAATATAATATGTTCTACAGGGTTCCCCCCAGGAGGTTCTGTTGTATATTAATATAATATGTTCTACAGGGTTCCCCCGGGGAGGTTCTGTTGTATATGAATATAATATGTTCTACAGGGTTCCCCCCAGGAGGTTCTGTTGTATATTAATATGATATGTTCTACAGGGTTCCCCCCAGGAGGTTCTGTTGTATATGAATATAATATGTTCTACAGGGTTCCCCCCAGGAGGTTCTGTTGTATATGAATATAATATGTTCTACAGGGTTCCCCCCAGGAGGTTCTGTTGTATATGAATATAATATGTTCTACAGGGCTCCCCCCAGGAGGTTCTGTTGTATATTAATATAATATGTTCTACAGGGTTCCCCCCAGGAGGTTCTGTTGTATATGAATATAATATGTTCTACAGGGCTCCCCCCAGGAGGTTCTGTTGTATATTAATATAATATGTTCTACAGGGTTCCCCCCAGGAGGTTCTGTTGTATATGAATATAATATGTTCTACAGGGTTCCCCCCAGGAGGTTCCAGCAGCTGGTCCAGCGTATCCTCCACCTCGTCTCCACTCGCCTGGTCCCATCTGGCGGAGACGAGCTGCCGCCCCTCACCAGAACCTCCTGGTGGATCCCATCGGCCACCAAGATCCTCAGCCTGCTCAGTACGCACACACATGAGATGCAGAACGTACCTTATGACCACGTGAACGATATATATCATGGTGCTCTTGCGCATTTGAAGGCCCACTTGCGGAGGTGGAGTGGAGTGGGAGTAGCTCAGTAGATGGAGCGGGTCGTCCGACAACCAGAGGGTTGGTGGTTCAATCCCCACCTCCAGCTGTCAAAGTGTCCTTGAGAAGGACACTGAACCCTTTGTGAGTCGCTTTGGACAAAAGCGTCTGCTGAATGTAAATGTAAATGTAAAAATGTGGAGGAGGTGGCTTATTGGAGATGAAGCTGTTTTGTCCCTGTGAATGAGGTCTTGTTCTGCTAGGCTACTGCATCCAAGTACTATAAACAGAAAACCCACCCTGTAGTCTAATATGAAACGCAGATTAAACCCACCTGATGAGGAGTCAAACAATATAACACACCCTTCGCGCGTTGAAGAATCACTTGTAGAGGTTGCTCATTCATGATGGAACTGATATTGATGCATCAATATAATGTTAGTGTATTATAACATCTTCATAGAAAATATAAAAAATGTTTAATCTTGCCTTTCATTATGTGACTACTACTGGAGGGAACGTCTTTCTGAAGTGTTCTAATGACACCTGGTGGACACTTGTGGTAATGTGCAGTGTGATCACTACGTGCTCACTACGTGCTCACTAGCGCTCACTAGCTGCTAAAAGACATTCAAAACGCAGTGTAGCCGCTGATTTAAATCCACACACGGCCACAATGAGGCGTATTTTTGACCCTTCTGGCCTTCCATAGACACACACACACATACACGCCAGACACTCTGAGGTCAAATGCAAAACAATCAAACCTCTTTCCCTACGCCTCCCTCCTCCTGCTCCCCTCCTCCACCTCTTCCTCATCACCCCTCTTCCTCCTCTCCCCCTCCTCCTCCTCTCTCCACCTTCCCTGTTCTCAGATGCAGCTAACAGTGTGTCGTCTCCAGCCATCATGTCCTTCACAGACTTCTACAGCCTGACTCTGGAGCATGTGGACATGATGGAGCAGTACCGCATCTGGCAGCTCCACGGAAACTCCAATAAGTACGCCCCCCTCGCCTGTCAATCACATTCAGCCCTCACAATCAGGCTCGCAAACTGCTGTTGTCCTCACCTCCCTCTCATTAGCTTCTCCTTCACTCCTCCTTCACTCCTCCTCCTCCTCTCCTCAGGTTCTCCTTCTGTCAGTACCCCTTCCTCCTGTCCTCTGTGGTGAAGAAGGAACTCATCCAGAGAGACTCCGAGCTGCAGATGATCAGAGAGGCTCGGGTAACATGTCAAAGTAACATTTCAGAGTAAGATATCAGGGTAACATGCCAGGGTAACATGTCAGAGTAACATATTAGGGCAACATGTCAGAGTAACATATCAGGGCAACATGTCAGGGTAACATATCAGGGTAACATGTCAGAGAGGGTAACATGCCAGAGTAACATATCAGGGTAACATATCAGGGTAATATGACAGAGAGGGTAACATGTCCCATCTCCTAACAGTGGTTAGGGTAACGCATCTCAGTTTAAAAATGCATGTGCATGCCTTCATACTGTTTCACTGTGTGTGTGTGTGTGTGACCCACAGCACAGTCTGGTCAGTAAGGTGTCCCGCAGACAACGAGTAGACATGAACATCCTGTTCCTCAACATCAAAGTCAGAAGATCTCAACTTCTGCAGGACTCTCTGGAGGAGGTGCGCACACACACACACACACACACACACACACACACACACACACACACACACACACACACACACACACACAAACGCACATACGGCACACTCGCACATGCATTATCACTATCAACTTACTTAACTTCTTAAATATATATCGCTTCCTCTCCTCTCCTCTGCTCCCCAGCTGTCAAAGAAGAGGAGTGACCTCAAGAAGAAGCTGCGTGTGACCTTTGTGGGGGAGGCAGGTCTGGACATGGGAGGTCTGACCAAGGAGTGGTTCCTCCTGGTCCTCAGACACGTCTTCCAACCCGACTACGGTAGAGCCTCCTTTCTCCCGTCTGTGTCTCTTACATGCATGACTCACTCTCATTGTGTCCTGCTGTCTGTCTCTTACATGCATGACTCACTCTCATTGTGTCCTGCTGTCTGTCTCTTACATGCATGACTCACTCTCATTGTGTCCTGCTGTCTGTCTCTTACATGCATGACTCAGTGTCATTGTGTCCTGCTGTCTGTCTCTTACATGCATGACTCACTCTCAGTGTGTCCTGCTGTCTGTCTCTTACATGCATGACTCACTCTCAGTGTGTCCTGCTGTCTGTCTCTTACATGCATGACTTACTCTATGTGTGTCCTCCTGTCTGTCTGTCTCTTACATGCATGACTCACACTTTGTGTGTCCTCCTTTCTGTCTGTCTCTTGCATGTATGACTCACACTATGTGTGTCCTCCTGTCTGTCTGTCTCTTACATGTATGACTCACTCTATGTGTGTCCTCCTGTCTGTCTGTCTCTTGCATGGATGACTCACTCTGTGTGTCCTGCTGTCTGTCTGTCTCTTACATGCATGACTCACTCTGTGTGTCCTGCTGTCTGTCTGTCTCTTACATGTATGACTCACTCTATGTGTGTCCTCCTGTCTGTCTGTCTCTTACATGTATGACTCACTCTATGTGTGTCCTCCTGTCTGTCTGTCTCTTACATGCATGACTCACTCTGTGTGTCCTGCTGTCTATCTCTTTATGTTCTTCTTTCTAGCTTTCTGTGTTCTCTGCTTTCTTTATCTATATCTGTGTTTCTTCCTGTTGCTCCCTCCTTCCCTCCCTCCTACCTTCAGCGTGACGTGAAGTGTGATTGGCTGGTTGTGTTCCAGGTATGTTTACGTACCAGAAGGACTCGCATTGTCATTGGTTCAGCAGCTGGAAGTCTGACAGCTGCTCAGAGTTCCAGCTGGTGGGCACCGTATCCTCATCAAGGCGTTACACATGTTATATAGAATGTTATTTATGGAGAAGGTATCATATTGTCTTTATAGTTGCAAATGAGGTATTTTATACTGTATTATATATTATATAAGATTTACATACATATAATATAATCTTTTACTGAATGTATGTAAAGTTATATATTGTACCTTTATATATTTTGTAAATGTGTATGTAAGCTATTATCTGTGTGTGTGTAATAAGCGTGTGTGAGTCAGCGTGTCCTTAACGTGTTCAGCTGATGGGCCTTGCGGTGTACAACAGCATCGCTCTGGATGTCCACTTCCCACTCTACTGCTACAGGTAGAATGTGTGTGTGTGTGTGTATGTGTGTTTGTGTGTGCGTGTGTGTGTGTGTGTTCAGTGTCAGTGTGTGTGTCCAGTGTGTGTGTTCCGTGTGTGTTCAATGTCTGTGTGTTAATTTAGTCTCTGATCGTGCAGAAAGCTGCTGACTCCACCCACTGCACCGTGTGACCAGAACGCCCCGGTTGGCATGGCAACAGCCACAATGGAAGACCTCCGACAGATAATGCCGGTAGGAACTTGGATCTGCCGGTACCCTTTTGCAAGGCATCAGGCATCATACTAGGCAGCTTCCATTACATTTACATTTAGGGCATTTGGCAGACACTTTTGTCCAAAGTGACTTACAATAAGTAATTTGTCAGAAGAAGGTGACACACTTCATTGCTGTTAATACAGTAAGCACAAGTTTCAAGCGTTCCAATTGCTAGGTTAACCATTGCTAGTAGACAGCATCTCTGGCCTA
>JAXIVH010000004.1:11328695-11358695 GCA_036785325.1 Urophycis tenuis | reverse complement strand
TCAACTAGTTTGTGCGGGATGGACCCGTAGGCGTTAGTCAGGTCCAACCACAACACAGCGAGGTCACCTCTGTTCTCATGGGCCTCTCTGATGAGCTGTGTGACTACACCAGTGTGCTCCAGGCAGCCGGGAGCTCCGGGAATCCCACCCTTCTGGACAGAAGTGCTGATGTAGTTGTTCTTGAGGAGAAACTCGGTCAGTCTTCGGGAGACGATGCTGAAGTACACCTTCCCTTCCACACTCAATAGTGAGATTGTCCGAAACTGGTTGATATTTTTCGAGTCCTCCTCCTTGGGAATCCAAACTCCCTCTGCACACCTCCACTGGTCGGCCACTCTCCCCCTTCGCCAGATCACCTTCAGTGTCTTCCACAGGTGCCGGAGAAGCTCTGGGCAGCGCTTGTAGACGAGGTAGGGTACCCCACTGGGGCCCGGTGAAGATGCTGACCGGGCTGCATTGATGACTTCCTCAACCTCCTTCAGACTCGGCTCCGACAACTTGAACTCTGCTGTTGGTGGGGCAGGGTTGATGAGGGCTTTGTTGGGGCCTAGATCTTCTTCCCTCAGTGGGTCGGTCATTGTGTTCTGGAGGAAGTGGTTCACCTCTTCTCTTGAGCACTCAAGCCGGCCACTGCGCTTGTCCCCAAGCAGCTGCTTAGCAAAGCGAAAGGGATTGGCTATGAAGGCCGCCCGCTTCCTTGCTCTCTCTCTTCCACGTCTCCTGTGCCACTCTGCTCTGCGGAGAGTTGTCAGCTTCTTTCGCAGGATGTTATGCAGTTCTGCCAATGGTTGCTGCTCCTCCTCAGTAGCTCTCTTGAACTGTTTCTTGAGGGTTCGAAGCTCCTGGCGCAGTTGGTGTATCCTAGTGGCTCTGCGGTTCATGGTGTAGGAGGTGGTCTTGGTGATGCCCTTCTCAGACCAGCCAAATCTCTCTGCGCCATAGCTGACGATGATGGTGGTCATTGCTTGGAGTCTGCTGTCAACGTCTCCTTTGGCTGTGGCTTGAACGATGTTGGACACATCCTCGTCAAACTGCAGCCACTCGCTCCGTCTGCTTGCTGGGGGCCATTTAATCTGCTGCTGTGGAACTACTCTGCTGGGGTTGGGAGACTCCGGCACGTGGAGGGACTGGGATCTGTGGGTTGCCTCCTGTCCGGGCTCCTCCTGCGTCTCACCAGGTCCAGGACCTGTGCGTTGTACCTCGCTCTCCCGCTCCAAACATTTCATTCTGGCCTGATGGATTTTTAGGCCGTGGTTGTTTTTGCATTGCTTGCCGCAGATACATGTCATACTCGTAGTCGGTTCGTTTGCGGGGGTCATTAACCTTTGGTCCGTCCGATTGGAGATCTCATCCTCCCCCCCTCTCGGGATCTCCTGGGGGTATTTCTCATTAGGGCTTTCTGTAGCTTATTGGGGTTCCTTCTCACGAAAGATACAGGCTGGGGTGCTAACCCATACTGTCCCGGTTGCCGTCTTTCCGGGCTGTCAACTGTCTCTCCAGTAGTCGACCAAACTATTCTTGGTTGCCACCTAGTCTCTTCCTAGGAGTCACTGGCTTTGCCAGCTTGTAACTTGAAAGAAACATCTCCTGGATGCAACTGGGACGCATCATCAGTGATGTAGCCTGGGGTCATTGAGTGTTTCGGGTCTCGCAACATCAGACACTCTCGCCCAGGTGACCCAGCCGGGGTTGATCATGCCCCAACTTGCGTCCCAGTAGCAGTCCACGGATCTGCCCTTTTGAGCCATAGCCACCTAGTGGCCTTCTCTGCGGCTTCGCTAGCGGATTTAATGGCCTTCTTCTTGGCCGCCCCTGTCACACCCAACCGTCCTAGGACTTTGCAGAGAGAACGTCCGGCAAAGCCTCTACAGCCAACTTCTATTGGCTCGTAGAACGTCTTCCAGCCCCTGCCCCTGCACTCCTCCACCAGTTCCTGGTACTTGGCACGTTTCCTTTCGTTGGCTTCCTCCATACGCTCTTCCCAGGGTACTGTAAGTTCCAGCATGATCAGATGTTTTGAGGCCTTAGAGGTGATGATCATGTCTGGCCGGAGAGATGTTACTGCAATGTGCTGGGGGAACCTCAGCTCATCTCATCTAACCTTATTTTAACTAACCTTATCTCATCTAACCTTATGTTAACTAACCTTATCTAAACTAACCTTATGTTAACTAATCTTATCTAAACTAACCTTATCTTAACTAACCTTATCTCATCTAACCTCATGTTAACTAACCTTATCTAAACTAACCTTATTTTAACTAACCTTATCTAAACTAACCTTATCTTAACTAACCCAACTAACCTGTTGTTTTGTTTATTTTAATGGTTTTGAAAGTGTTTTGTAGTTGTCGTTTTGTAGTTAAGTAGGAATGTCATTTTGTAGTTCTGTAGGTTTGTTGTTTTGTAGTTCTTCAATGTTGACCGTATTAATAATGATGCTTTGATGTTATGTCATAAAATATGCTCTCTCTCTTTCTCTCTCTCTCCCTTAGGTTGCCCATCTCCCACACCTGTTTCAACCAGCTCTGTCTGCCTCCCTACCGCAGCCGCAAGGAACTCAAACACAAACTCACCATTGCCATCTCTAATGCAGAGGGCTTTGGACTAGAGTAGCACATGCACACAGGTGCATGCACACACACACACACACACACGCACACAGGTACACACACACACACACAGGTGCACTCACACACACTCACACGCACGTATGTATACAGACAACTCAATCAACAACGGATCAAGATACCATAATAATTTTCTTTATGTTTGATAGTGAGATGGAACAACGTTCTTGCCCGCCCTGATTAGAGCTGAACTTAAAGAGTGGAGACCAGAGGAGAGTACTCACTGCTCCCTCCCTTATTTCACGTTTTGCCTAAAAAAAAACAAGGAACACATTTCTTTAGTTTCTTTTGTTTTAATAACGGTGTGTGCAGAAACAAGCCCTCCACACAGAGCTGTTATCACAGGAAGACCACGCTAAATGAAATGAGCGTGGACACAAAAACTACAACGTCAAAAGTACTGTGACTCAATGTCCTGACGTGGAGCTCCGCGGGCCCCCTGCAGGGTCCCAGGTCAGGGTCCTGGGTCAGGGTCCTGGGTCAGGGTCCTGGGTCAGGGTCCTGGGTCAGGGTCCTGGGGCGGGGTCCCGGGGTGGGGTCCACGGGGGACATCTGAGACAATACCATAGTGTAGCTTCTTACCTGCAGCGGTAATACGTTTTCACTGAAGCGAACTGGCGTTTAAGTTAACAGAACTGAATTTAAGTTAAATTATAATTTTGTGTTGATTCAGTTTGTTGAATTTTCATAAATTGAGACGTGAATCGGACAGTTCTGTGGAGTCAATGACTGAATAACACTGAAAGATTTGAAGTGAAGACGCCTTCTGGACGAACTTGGGTTTGACGATCGTTGTACAGATAACAATCACAGAATGCTAAGCTAACGCTAGCGCACTCATCAGTAGATTGGCTGTATCACTCGGATCACATCCCCTGGGGATCCTGAACCTTTTGAGACGGATGGCAGTTTTAATGATTATAATCATTATGTTATTTTATTTGCTGTTATTCTGGAGGAAGGTGCCAGTAGGTCCATGTCTTGTTTGGAGGCCACAGCAAGTATGTAGAACTGTCTTCACCAGCCAACTTGGTTCAGGCAGGGAGGCCTCTTCCATGTTGGGCTGCAATGCCATCGGTTCTGTGTTGAACATTGACGCTGTGGCATTATGATCGTGATTATTATTATTATTATTATTATTGTTGTTGTTGTTGTTGTGTTGTTGCATGAAGCTAACTGGTTCTTAGAGGTAAGCTAACTGGTTGTTAGTAAAGGTAAGCTAACTGGTTCTTAGTAGAGGTACACTTACTGGTTCTTAGTAAAGGGAAGCTAACTGGTTCTTAGTAAAGGTACGCTATCTGGTTCTTAGTAAAGGTAAGCTAACTGGTTCTACGTAGAGGTACGCTAACTGGTTCTTAGTAGAGGTAAGCTAACCGATTCTTTATAGGTGTCTGCCAACTGGTTCTTCGTAGAGGTAGGCTTACTGGTTCTTTGTAAAGGTAAGCTAACTGGTTCTTAGTAGAGGTACACTAACTGGTTCTTAGTAAAGGTAAGCTAACTAGTTCTTAGTAGAGGTAAGCTTGCATGGTGTGCAGATAGTTGAAAGCATTTATGCGATAACTCATAATCAGTGCTAACTACCTTGCCTTTTAACTGCCTGAAGCCGTTTGACCCTCCAAAGAAAGGCAGCCAGTAAGATTGCCATAGACACTTAACCACATTTAAATGACAACTATTGCATCTTGTAATCAGTCCACAAACTAGCACAATAAAAATGTGTACAATAAAAACAATTGTTTAGCTAGAACCATTTTTCTCTAAGATGTTAATTGAAGCCTTAGTTCAATTCCCATTTACTGCTAGATTTTGTTCGGAGTGGCAGTCAGAGTGGCCAATCACATTTTTGGCTGGGGCACTGCTCTCCATGACTAGACCCAGCTCTAAACCAGGTAGGGCAAGATGAAGGCTTAAGGCCAATTTACACCAGAGCCGTTTTAGAAGCGTTTTTTGGCCGACTGCCTTTGGTCATAGAATTCCATTCAAACCAGTGCACTGATTTACACCGGCAGCGTTTTACGCCCGTCTCACGGCCGACCAAAGCTTAACTTTACGCTTCACTTCTATTTTTAAGCGTTTCTGAAGCGTCTCGTTTGACGTGTACGCCTATTATCTTATTAAATATAGCCAAACAAACGGCGGCGGTGTGAATTGATACGCCAACGTTACGCTCACGTTACGCTTTCGCCTGCGGTGTAAATTCCCAGTCAGGGATAGGGTTAGGACCTTGTATGTAACCTTGCAGGTTAAAGAGGTTGCTAGCAGGATGTAAACATCATGTTGCCCCAGTAAGACTAGCTCACACAGGATGCTAGCAGCTGAGGTCAAAGTGAGTGTTGATGTTATTCGCCTCAATGCTCACAGGTCGCTGTGGGCGTGGCCTGGTCCTGCCCAGTGCATTGAGCTGCTTGTTTACCTGATCGGCACCTGATCAGATAGAAGTTGTACTATTGGTAACGCACACACCCACACAGAGCTGAAAACACACTGTTCATTTGTTGAGTTAAAATTTTACTTCATAAAACGTCAGCAAAATATCCCCTCCTCTCCAGCCTGGCCTACTTCCAGCCGATATTGTTTATTTAAGGGACACCGATATGTGGGCCAAGGCCACACAACTTCACCAGCCCTCCCCGACTCATCACACCACCACCTCAAGACCAGAAGCCCTCCGTTCTCGTGTGTTTTGTCTCCTAATGCTTTACAAAAATCTCATTAGGAGTGGGGGCTTCAGATGTAGATTGTGAGTTGATTTTGAAGTAATATTATGAAGTATTTATATATGAGCACAAACGTCCAATATTCTGGTTAATGTTGGTAGTCCTTCCTGTATGTTGACCTAGCATCTGTCGTCCTAGCTGCGTCTCATTGTGGCCGTGTTGTTGTTTTGTATTGAATGTACACGTGTCAAAGTCATGAAATTCAAAATAAATTCCAAGTTGTACCTCAAGCGAAAGTTAATCATTTCTACATTCTTGTTTGTGTACGTGATTACATGTCAATGTTCAATGTTGAAGTGTGTTTTTAAACTTCTTGTGAATCAAAGTCACTTCAGAGGACATTTTTTGGTGACGCAATAATATCTCACTTGGAGATACTACTCTGGGGTAGGGGGGGAGTAGGTCTTTGCGACACTGCCGTAACAGTTGACGACGCTCCCACTTCTACGCTAGCCATGAACATGAACAAGGGACCTGGACACTGATAGCCAGGTTTCCTCGTGACACTATCCGCACAAGTTCAGATGTGGGTTGTGGCTGTACCGGGACAAGCAGGCAGAGCCGTCTTGGGTCATCAGGCCTCATAATGATCTCGCGAGGAAGGCCTGTTCCACTTCTCAGCCTCCTAGAGAGGATGGTCGTCTGGATGTCGGAGATGTAGGAGTACAGTTTCTCCTTTTACTGTTCACTGTTTACTTTTGTTGTACGAGCGTTTGTACCTGGTGACAGAGGACGAGCCATTAGCATTGATAATTTCCTCAACGCTTACAAACAAAAGTAAGGTTCTCTTTACAAAAGTAAAAATGTAACAACTTGCATCTCATGTCCTTCACAATTATGTGCTGGCTGGCGTTGGTTATGCTTGTTGTAATCTATTGCAGCAAGCAGGGTTCGTGTTTTGTACACAAATGGTGTATACGACATGCACTTTGAATATGGTTCTGAAAACTTTCTAGGTCTGATGTGGTCCTGTGTGGTTGGATGGGAAGGAAAGAATGAGAACCCTGCTGTTAGAAGACTAAACAGAAATACTTGAATACATACACTGCCCTGCCAAAAAAAAGTCGCTGGGATTTCACTAAGCAAATAGGGGGTGCTGCAGTTGGTCACGTCTATTGCTAACTTTCTCAACCCCAAGTGCAGGACACTTTGTTCTAGGTGTGCGCGTGAGTTTAGCGCGTTTACAGCAAAGCTCCGCTCTAGAATAATATTATTTGGTTTAAATAATATTTGGTTTAGTAGCCTACTAACTACTACTACTACTGGCCATTGACAACTTGACAAGGCTGACGAGGCTGTGATGGAAATGCGGGACAAATCAAAATCACCCGAAGTACGACGTCCCGCACAATCCGGGACGGTTGGCAACCCTAGACACGTCTAGGTTCAGCAACTTTACATGTTCAAAGAATAAGGTCAGCTGACTACCATAACATATTGAATGACAAGGTTATTCACTCAATGGATTATTTCTTCCCTGATGGCACCAAGATCACCATGCCAGAATTCATCGGACACACATTGTGAAAGAGAGGTTGAGTGGGGAAAGAGTCCAGACCTTAACCCTATTGAGAATCTTTGGGATGTGCTGGAGAGTGGTCTGACTCTTGACTTCTCACTCACAGTACAATCTTGTATTGATGATGGAAGAGTCAAACCACTGTTTAACACATCCCTGAGATTCTCAATGGGGTTAAGGTCTGGACTCTGTGGTCAATTCATGTGTGCAAATTATGTCTCATGTTCAACCATTTTTTCACAATGTGAGCACGAAGAATCCAAGTATTATCATCTTGGAAGAAAATATCCATTGATGGAACAACCTGGTCACTCACTATATTCCGGTAGTCACCTCATTATTTTAGCACATGATGTAGCTGAACTGAAGGTGTTTGTTTACAGCCATCCAACTACGCTCAAGAAACTGTGATACAGCAATTTGAATGCACATTTTCTACTGACCAACTGCACCAAACCCTTACCTATTTGCTTAGTGAAATCAAGGTGACATTTGTTTAGGAAGTGCATCTAAAAATAAGGCTCATACGATTACAAATTAAACGTTTTTGTTGGCCCAAAAACGTTAATTTTGAACGTGGTGTACGACATCCACATCATCCCACAGGACCCGCATCATCTGCACAAAAGTAATATAACATGAAAACATAGGGACACAGGCAGCAAACTATATCGGTCAGCATGACAAACGATTCTGAATATGTGCTAACTAGAAGCTCTCGTGCAGGGTACTGAATTATATGGTCAGTTGGACATATCACATGATATAGGCGACACTCTTAGCTAAATCTGAGGCATTCGAAGGGCGATCCAGTGATCTAAATAAACAACAAGAACCTGGATCCGCGGATTTAGCCTGTACCTGGGGGACGAGACAGACAAACAGCAAAACAACCATGGAAACAAACGTGTTTGGTAGCGAGTAGCTGCTACGCTAACACCCCCGCCACCATCAAGAACGCAAGCTGGAAACACACAGGGCTCACAACAAAACAGTCGAGCAAACAAATTTTTACAGAGACTATCAACTATACAAAGTTTGCCCAAGGGTACTTACAATTTCAATGGCAACATGGCCAAGTCGGCATCTGATTCGCAGTCTTCATATTGATCTCTCAGTTCACGCCATTCCTGAAAAGCTCGCCCAATGTTTATTGGTGTCTTGCCTCTCTGTTTGTCACTCGCCCGTTTCGCTTCTTCTGTTCCTCCGACGGTGGGTTCCTGTGTTCCTTTTTAGTTGGCTGATCCACAACGAATATAACAATCCCCTCGCTACTTGTGCTTATATATAGCCGGCTCTGTGTTTGTAGATGTGTACAGACAGACAGACAGAACGGACAGAAATACTTTAATGATCCCTGAGGGAAATTTCATAATTTGTAGTGTTGTAAAGCAGGTCGTTACTTCGCGAAACCCGAGACTACCGCGAAAGTTTGACATCGGACCGGGGGCACAGACTTGCATTTTCCCTTTTTCAGCCCAGAAGCGCTAGGGGGGGTCGTAACACCCACCAATCGACCCATAAAGTGTTAGAGAACCATCACAACGACTCTCAACCAGCAATGTTAAAGGTAAAAAAAAGCTCAAAAAAGTTGCATAGTTTCTCTTTAATCCAAAAACACGTGTTACTTTTATTTTGGATTAAAGGTAACAATTTCCCAATCTAGAAGATGCTAAAAAGATAAGTAAAAGATAACAAGAAATAACCTTGGCTGTTTGTTACAAAATGGAGCCAGAGAATGATGGGACAGTGCCCAGTCTCTTACATGCAGTGATCAGCCCACATGCCTGGTGAAACACTACACACAGTTTGACCTGGCCGGTGGCGTGAGTTCCTCTGGAGACAGACAGCATGACGCTTCCCTGAGTGCAGCGGAGTCTCCATCTTGACACTTGGAGGACACTTTACATTTACATTTAGGGCATTTAGCAGACGCTTTTGTCCAAAGCGACTTACAATCAGGACATCTGTGGGGTTCGACATATGGACGGTTGGAGGTGGGGATCGAACCGCCAACCCTCCGGTTAGTCGACGACCCGCAAGGTCAACAATGAGGACAACAACAACGAGAAGAAAGGTGAACTCTTGAACCCCCCCCCATCTGCAGGGTCCCCCGGGAGAGGGACGGCACGGTCTGTTCAGAGAGGAGCAGTGATTGGTCGAGCTGTCAGAGGCGTCCCAGGTGGGTGGTAACCTTGTCATTCCAGGCAAAGATGTTTGGCAAGTGTGTGGCTTCTCTCTCACCTCTCAGTAGACCTGCACTACCTGTACTGTTTGATGAGGACCACTACAGAGTCAGCCAACAGTATAGAGGGTTCGGTACTGTACACTTCCTGCAGCTCACTGAGGCATTAAGTAGCATTGAGTATCAGCAGGATGACAAATATAAATCAAAACACATGGAAATGTGGCCAACCCCTCCCAGTGTTTACCTGGGCAGTATTTACCTGGACCTGTAATCTCGTTCTTATCTGGCTGGATATCTGTTGACAAGGACAATGATGCATTTGCTCAGCAACCTTTCCGTCACCCTGCCTTGCTTTGATATCACTGATCTCTCTCTCTCTCTCTCTCTCTCTCTCTCTCTCACCAGGTGACCATGCCACCAGAGTGTGGACAGAGTTGGGATCGCCGCGGTAACTGGACCCCTTGTGCCCCTGGACGAGTTTCAGAGACACAAATAGAAAGTCAAACACGCGGAGAACTCGTGTTCACGGTCAGGCAGGTCGTAGTGTACGTGCTCTGCGGTGCATACTGCAGCTGCGCCAGGCAGTACACTTTTACGCCAACACAGAACCACAGTACACGCTAAATTAATACAGAACAGAAGTATACACAGTACAAACCAATCCAGAACAGAAGTGCACGCTAATCCAGATAGAAGTACAGACAGTACACAGTAATCCAGAACAGAAGTACACACAGTACACATGAATCCAGAACAGAAGTACACACAGTACACACTAATCCAGAACAGAAGTACACACAGTACATATTAATCCAGAACAGAAGTACACACAGTACACACTAATACAGAAAAGAAGTACACACAGTACACACTAATCCAGAACAGATGAACACACAGTACACATTAATACAGAACAGAAGTACACACAGTACACACTAATCCAGAAAAGAAGTGCACACTAATCCAGAACGGAAGTACACACAGTACACACTAATCCAGAAAAGAAGTAGACAGTAATCCAGAACAGAAGTACACACAGTACACACTAATACAGAACAGAAGTACACAGAGTACACACTAATCCAGAACAGAAGTACACACAGTACACACTAATCCAGAAAAAAGTACACACTAATCCAGAACAGAAGTACACGCAGTACACACTAATCCAGAACAGAAGTACACACAGTACACATTAATCCAGAACAGAAGTACACACAGTACACACTAATACAGAACAGAAGTACACACAGTACACAGTAAAACAGAACAGAGGTACACACATTACACTTTAATCCAGAACCACAGAACATAGTGATGTGCTATCAGCTCCCTAACTTCAGTTCTGTACCAACATACCAACCTCTGGTCAGTTTCTTTATCACATGGCTGTATTGAGATGTTGTCATATCAGATATAAACGTTGTACTGTGCATGGATCTGGCAGACCCAGCTGTAGGTACACCTGGGCATTCAGGTGTGTCCCATTAGAGATAAAGGCAGCTGAGAAAATCAGCACTTCACTCCCTTATCCTGACCAGCTGTGGTTAAAGAGTTACTGCTCGTTATCTTCTGTAGACCGTTCATGTACCCCTCCCTGCTGGTGACCTGCTTTCTGCCTGCTGTCTACCTGTCTGTCTGACTGTCTGTCTGTCAGCTTTAATGTTCGTGGTGTTGGTAGACTCAAGGCCTTGTGATCAGTGGTGTTCCTGTGGGCTGTGCTGGTTCTGTTCGAGGCCCATGAGACCGCGTTAAGAACCCTTCAGCCTTTCAGGTTCTTTGGCTGCCGCTGTTTTCTCTCAAATGAGGTGTATGTCTGATGAGGTGTATGTCTGTCCCCCTGTTACAGGTTAGTACCACTGTTCATCTGTTACAGGTTAGAACCACTGTCATCTTTTTCTCCTGTGGTTGGCTGTGAAATATACTACAACTACTAAAATATTCACTAAGAATTATTTTGAACTTTGTAATTAGAGTTGTGCCCTTCCAGGATCTCAGCGCTTTTGATGTGAGACTGCAGGCATCTGGTCGCACACACGCTGGTCGCACACACTCTGGTCGCACACACTCTGGGGTGTGGTGAGGACACACACACTCCCAGTGTGGCCTGAGGACAGGCTGGGGTATGGTGAGGACACACACACACACACACACACACACACACACCCAGTATTACGTGAGGAGGGACACATACACACACACACACACACACACACACACACACAGTATTGCGTGAGGAGGGACACATACACACACACACACACTGACGCACACACACACACACACACACAGTATTGCGTGAGGAGGGACACATACACACACACACACACACACACACACACACACACACCCAGTATTACGTGAGGAGGGACACATACACACACACACACACACACACACACACACACACACACAGTATTGCGTGAGGAGGGACACATACACACACACACACACTGACGCACACACACACACACACACACAGTATTGCGTGAGGAGGGACACATACACACACACACACTGACGCACATAGACATACATTTGTACAGATTCAAGTATGTCTCTGTCAACACTGTACGGTTTTAGCTGTGTGATTTACAGAGATCGCAGAAAGGTGGGGAGGGAGGGAGGGAGGGGAGAGAGAGCTTATATTCAGGGCCTATAGTTATCAGACCTTTGTTACCCCGAAGCGATGGACAGACAGACATGAAGCTGTGTGAAAAGGTTTCATAAAGTCTGAAATAGTTGGTGGTTGAGATGTGTTTGAGATGTGCATGTTTACATTCAGACCCCTGCTGCTCAAACACACATGGAAACGCACAGCCCAATGAAATATATATATATACACAAACATCTTGGAGAACTAACCAAAGATCTTCTGTGGATGTAGGCTTCCTCAAATCCTTCAGTCTCTTCATGTACAAGTAATCCCAGACAGATTCAATCAGTACGTTTACATGCAGCAAGAAATTCGAATTTCTAATCGTAAAAGACATCGTTCGGACTTTTTAAGTGCATGTAAACACCTTAATCCGACCTACTTCGGACCTACTTCGGACCTATTTCGGACATCTAAAATCGGATAACTACACCTGGATAATTTGATCATAGTCGGACTTTTAACGGCATGTATACTCAGCAATCGGATCTGAATCGGATTTTGCATTCTGCGCACGCGCAGTGCCATTCTGCACATGCGCAGCGCCACATAGCGTCCAGAGTCAGCCCATGCTCCGGCTGTTAATCCGGTTCTCTGAACGGCATGTATACTTGGACAAGTGATCCGGTCTTACACATGTCATTATCTGATCCGATCAGAAATTCGAATTTCTTGCTGCATGTAAACGTACTGACTGAAGTTTGCTCCCAATGACATTGGCTGTATGTTTGGGGTTGTTGTCCTGCTGCAGAATACATTTTGGGCCAATCATGCACCCCAGTTCCCATGTTTTCGTGCATAATTGAGTCGCTTTGCCTCGTTTCCATGTCGGAGGTTTGGCTTTTTGGCTGCAACTCTTGCATTAAGACCACTTCTGGCCAGAATTCTCTGGACAGTAGACGGGAGAAGATGGATCCCACTGGTTTCTCCCAGTTCTGAGCTGATGTCACTGCTGGACATCTTCTGATTTTGAAGGGAAATAAGCTTGATGTGTCTTTCATCTGTTGCACTAAGAGTCCTTGGCCGACCATTGCATCTACAATCCTCCACATTGCCGGTGTCTATGTGCTTTTTCAAAAGAGCTTGAACAGCAAGTCTTGAAACCCGAGTCTGCTTTGAAATCTTCTGCTTTGAGACCTTGCTGATGCAGCATAACCAAAGTCCTTCTAGACAAGTCCTCTCACTCGCGGCCATATTAGCCACGCCTTTTGGGCAGCTATTTGGTCTTAGCAAGACCAGGGCCCTACGTAAATGTATAGAAGGAGAGCTGTATCTCCATTTTCCGAGGTCTAAGGGGCATAAAAAACACATGTTTGAAATCACGATGAAAAACAGACTAAAATCGTTGAAAGGGTTTGGTGGCTTTGTATCAAATTACTGTTTTTAAAGCACTTTTTCTTACAGGTCATCTTGGACTGCGCATGCGCAATGCTTCACGACACTGTTTTCATCTACGGCCTAACAACACCGGCACTAACAGCAGGACGTCATCGCTGATGGTCAGCTATCGCAGATCATGCTGCAATTTTGGATGAAGCAAGAGATCACCAACGTAACTTTAACCTTGCCTGTATCTGATTTGGTATTGACTGCTTAAGGGCCATGTCTGTTTGGATAAATGAAGGTGATTGAAAATAACTTCCAAGTGTCGCAAAAAGCGTGACCGCGTGGGACCTGCAAAACGATTGGAGCAACGGCACCGGAAGAGGCGGGACATGTGCACCAGAAGAGGCGGGACATGTGCACCGGAAGAGGCGGGACATGTGCACCGGAAGAGGCGGGACATGTGCACCGGAAGAGGCGGGACATGTGCACCGTAAGAGGCGGGGCATGTGCAAACAACCGCCAACTTGGCGTTACGAAGTTTCCCCATGCATTTCAATGGGTGTTTTTTTCTTCTATAGAATCTCTGGTATAACTACCTTGTTTCTTGTTGCTCAGTCTTGCCATGGTGACATAACCTCACAACCTCACCTTTGTAGCAGAGTTTGGCTGTTCCTCACCCAGTTTTAAGACTCCTACACAGCTCTTTCTGTTTCAGTAAATGGCTGTGTTTCAATCTACATGTGAAATTGATGGTCATTAGATGATCATTGTTTGGTATAAATGGTTGATCATACAGCTGACTATTATTCTACAAAATCCTTGACTTTGTGCAAGTGTACCGATAACAAATTAGGCTGGTTTGAAGGTACAGGGTAGTAACACCAATTATTGAATGATTTGATTTAGGTTTTTCTTTTATTTGCTCACTTTCATTTCGTAAATTGATAAAAAAAAGAAATTATTATTATTTATTTTTTGACAGCATTCTTACAGCAAACAGTATGTTTACTTTGTGTGCGTTCAGTGTGTGTTTAGTGTGTGGTGGATATTGGGATGCGGTGTTAGTTCATTTCATCACTTCATGAGAAAGGATCCAGATTGCTCAGTTTTGGAATTCCCACATAAGAGATAGTGTGAAAGAGAGCGAGAGAATGAGAGAGAGGGAAAGAGAGAAAGACAGCCATGGAGGGAGAGAGAGCAAGGGAAACAGAGAGAGAGAGAGAGATAAACCAACAGATGTTGTCCGTCTTGTTCAGGATATTGGATATATTAGAGGAATGTTGCTCCCTTCAGACATGGCCTCTACTTCCTGTACAAACAGACATGAGCTTGCATCTCCACAGCCAGTAGGAGCCAGAGTTTAATGTCAGTGTCTTAATCAACAAATCAAATCAAACAATAGCAGAAATATAGAGATTTATTTGTTAAATCACATGATATGAACGGTGTGTGTGTGGTCTCTGACCAGAAGGATACACTGAGTAGCATTCACATCCTCTGCCACGCACACACAGCTTCAAACATGCACCAGGTAGCCTTTCCACGGCAACTTTCCTTGAGTTTGAATCCAAGCTGAAAGGTTGTGGGTTCGATCCCCAGTGTCCTCCTGTGGGCCTCCTTAAGATTCCCCCCAACCCCCCAACCTCCCTCCGACTTCACCGCAGGTCTCCTTGG
Source organism: Urophycis tenuis (assembly GCA_036785325.1). Taxonomy (NCBI): domain Eukaryota; kingdom Metazoa; phylum Chordata; class Actinopteri; order Gadiformes; family Phycidae; genus Urophycis; species Urophycis tenuis. Next base: position 11,343,985 of record JAXIVH010000004.1, on the reverse strand, counting down.
ATGAAGACCAAAGACTGAAGAGTCATAATGTTCTCCCACTGGCTGCAGTTTGTAGCGGGACATGGTCCACATTTAACTTCCTTCAGAGTGAACCAATCATGCACAGACTCCCCGATGAGACGACCAATCAGAATCATACTCTCTGATGACATCCACAATAAGCAACTTCAGTTCCTGACTTCAAAGTTCTTTGCAAAGTTACCGCAAAATTACAGCAAAGTTACATCTTTTAATCAAATGAAAATTAACTAACAGTATGAGTCATCAAATAAACACAATAGCTATTTTGGTAAAAGATCTAATTCTATATAGGACAGTAAATATATAATTATTCATTATATATTCAGTCATCATATATCATAATCAATATATAATATATAATATTAATTCTATATTTAATTAATAAAATTTTATTATATAATTATATCATATATTACGTTAATTATATATATATATATATTAAAGGTGCAATGGTTTGTGCATATTCATCTGTAATGATGTCTGACATTCCCTTCAATATGAAGGATTTGTAAAGGATTACTAATGAGTTAATAATGGATTAACTTAATAATGGGGTATAGGCGGGGTTCCACACCCCAACAGCAAATTATGAAACATGATTTGTGGAGTTTGAGCTTTGCTTGTCTGATACTCAGGTACTCTGAGGGGGAACACACGACCATGTTCCAGTGAACAGTACCTTAACCACACAGCAACTTCCTGTCTGATACAAGAACTTCTTGTTGCGCCGCAATGCTGTATCTTCAGAGCCCAGAGCACACTGCATGGGGACAGGAATTCAGAAGGCATTATTCCATTATCATCGAGCCAGAATAGACTTGAGTGCAGTGTGCTTTGCTTCGCTGAAACACCAGAACCACACAGAACCTCGACCTTTCCAGCTCTGCTGCCGCTTGGTGAGAACGTTCTCCTCATGGTTGAGAAGGTTCTGCTCACCAGTACGGCACGCTGACCTCGGCCTGGCCCCAGCTCTGCCAGCCGGGGAACAGGCCGCTGGACGTGCGTGGGCTGCCAAACTGATCCAACTCCAGGTCCAGTAGCGCCGGGCCCCCGTGTCTCCACGGGTCGCCGGGCTTCTTGGGCTCTGGGGCGGTCGGGGAAGGAGCCGCTGAGCTCTGGAGCTCCTCCTCGCTGCCGGCTTGTCTCAGCACATAGTTCTGACCGTCGTTGTTGTCCCAGAACTCCTGACCCTCGACCCGGAAGCACACGCAAAACTCCACCCGGTGCTGAGGGGACTGGCTGGCGGGCAGCTCCAGGCAGAAGGCGAAGGTGTCCGCGTCGCGGCCGCCGTACACGTTGTTCATGAAGCTGCACGCCGTGTCGCTGAAGCTGGCCCACGAGTCCACGGTGACGCGGACCACCACCGACTTGCTGAAGCCCAGGTTTCGGACCTTGATGGTCCCAGTCAGGCAGCGCCGCTGCAGCGAGCAGCTCTCCAGGCACACGCTGTTCCTCAGCAGCCGGGCCCGGAAGTCCAGGTAGTCCGCCGACGGCTGCCGGAAGTCGAGCTCCAGGCCGCGGGCCGCCTGCACCCCGGTCTCCGTGGCGACCGTCTCCAGGTCGGTCATCTGGAACATCAGGTCCTCGGAGGCGCGCGGCTCCTGGTCGGAGAACACCCGCACGGCGGTGAGCGAGAGGCCCCGGGAGTCGGCGAACACCACCCGCTTCTTCCCACTGTCGGGGGCCCGCGGGGTGGCGCCCAGACAGGGCCGGAGGGGCCGGGGGTGGTCCCGGGGGGCCGGCCGGGAGGACCCCCTCTGGGTGGGGCTGGCCCGGCTCCTGACCCCCCTCTGGAGGTCCTCGTAGGAGGAGGCCAGGAGCCCCCGCAGGGGAGGCGGAGAGTGGGCGATGTAGAACCGCATGGCTACATCCATCGGCATGACGACAGGACCCAGCATGGCAGAGGTACCGAAGGATTGGAGGAGACTGGAAGGGAGGGGGGTGAGGGGTGGAGAAAAAGAGGGAGGGAGGGGGAGAGGAAGGGAGGGGTGTAGGGGGGTGGTAGGGAGGGAGAGAGGGCGAGAAGGAGGCGGAGGGAGAGTGAGTACAGAGTGTACATTTTGCAGACCTGATAAAGTTGGATCTTCAGCTTTATAAAGTTGCCTTCTGCTAACAGCCCCTGTTTTGACAAGATGTGGACATTTATCATTCCATTAAGACACTAGAGAATATAAACACACTGGAGAACATTCAGACACTAGAGAACATGAGTTAAGACACTCGGGAACATTAAGACACTAGAGAACATGAGTGAAGAGAACATTTACACACTAGAGAACATGAGTGAAGAGAACATATACACACTAGAGAACATGAGTGAAGAGAACATTTACACACTAGAGAACATGAGTTAAGAGAACATTTACACACTAGAGAACATGAGTTAAGGCATGTTAAGATTCAAGAGAACATTAAGAAGTCTATAGAGATAATTAGCAGTAGCAACTTTAAGATATAAAATGTAGAATAAATATACCTGGTGGCACTCATAACACACAGCTGTTCCTGTAGTCTATAAGAGCATGGGCCTCTCTCTCTCTGTCTCTTTCTCTCTCTCGCTCTCTCGCACTCCCCTTCTCTCAGCCGGTGAGGGACCTCACATTTTAAGTGCCACATAGGGCTAATTTGCATATTTGGTTACATGGCTCCACTGACAGCCAATCATAGGCAAGTTAAGTATGACTCTGACCATTGAGAAGAGCGGTGGGCCCTGAGCTCTGGCCAATGGGTGGGTGGAGGGAGGGGGAAGCATGCATGGCTTCATTGTAGCCCAAGGCTGACAGCTACTAGGAGAAGACACTGTCCTCTGCTGGCAGCCACTTTAACAGCTTTACACTTAAGGATCTTTACATTGCACTCACTAGCCTAGCTTTACACCATACTAACTAGCCTAGCTTTACACCATACTAACTAGCCTAGCTTTACACCATACTCACTAACACTCACTAGCCTAGCTTTACACCACACTCACTAGCTTGGCTTTACACCACACTCATTAACTTAGCTTTACACTACACTCACTAGCCTAGCTTTATACTCCACTCACTAGCCTAGCTTTATACTCCACTCACTAGCCTAGCTTCACACTACACGACACTGACTAGCCTAGCTTTATACTCCACTCACTAGCCTAGCTTTATACTTAACTCACTAGCCTACCTTCACACTACACGATACTCACTAGCCTAGCTTTATACCACACTCACTAGCCTAGCTTTATACTCCACTCACTAGCCTAGCTTCACACTACACGACACTGACTAGCCTAGCTTTATACTCCACTCACTAGCCTAGCTTTATACTTAACTCACAAGCCTAGCTTCACACTACACGATACTCACTAGCCTAGCTTTATACCACACTCACTAGCCTAGCTTTATACCACACTCACTAGCCTAGCTTTATACCACACTCACTAGCCTAGCTTTATAGTTCACTCACAAGCCTAGCTTCACACTACACGACACTCACTAGCCTAGCTTTATACCACACTCACTAGCCTAGCTTTATACTCCACTCACTAGCCTAGCTTCACACTACACGACGATGACTAGCCTAGCTTTATACCACACTCACTAGCCTAGCTTTATACTCCACTCACTAGCCTAGCTTTATACCACACTCACTAGCCTAGCTTTATACTCCACTCACTAGCCTAGCTTTATACTCCACTCACAAGCCTAGCTTCACACTACACGACACTCACTAGCCTAGCTTTACACTCCCTTTAAATATTAATGACATGCAACATTCTCTTTTAAATTGACAAACATCATAAGTGTAATACATAGCATTTCAACTCATATGGGCTAAAAAAAACTATTTGTCTCTCGACTTTCACCACAATCGTTTTTTTCCTAAGTGAGGTCCTATGGGGGATTGGGAGGGAATCTGGCAGTCTGTATTGTGTTGTGTTTGCGTATTCGTGGTGTTTGCCTGTGTTTGTTTTAGCATTTGGACTCCTTCAGTTGTTGAGGGAGGAACTATTTTTGAAGTTAGTCTATTTGCTGAATTGATTCCTGGAGACAGTCAGTGTTCAAACAGGACATCAGCCAAGGTTAGCACATCAACAGGTGGTTTCAAAAGGGTTTGATTTTATACCGTTAAATAGTGTTTGAACATTTGGTTTCAAAGACTGTTGTTTAAAGGTGTCATTGCATCATTATTCCATTCATTTTGTGGTGGTCTCTATTAATGAATGCCCTGTGAACCGGTGACCTATCATTTTTTCAAAACGACAAGTACTAAACGGCTTTTTGGTGAAAGACACCTTTAATTCTTTTCAAACAGACAAACATCCAGGTGAGCCCCCTGGGGTGCAGCATCTGATTTCAAAATTATTATTAAATATATATTACAAATATACATATATATGCATATAGATTTGGGGTGAGGGTTCGACTTTATGGTGAGGTTAAGGATGGTTTTAGGTTTGAGTTTCCTATTAGGGGTTGGTTTTAATGTTAGGGTTCTGTCCCAGGATGTTGTCCCCTGAATCTGGGTTCCGTATAATTCTCAATATATGGCAGAAGACATTTGTTGAAATGATGATGAAATAATTGTTATCATTATGCAACTGGATCTGCCTCCACTGGCTGTACCCAACACAGCCCTCTGTAGAGTCTGCCCTACAGTGGACCTGGTTCATACGTGTGTGGGTGTTTCTGTGTTTGACTGCTTGCCTGTCTATAGTGATGTAATAGAGTGAAGTTATTGATTGATTAGGTGTGTGTGTGTGTGTGTGTGTGTGTGTGTGTGGGTGGGTGTCGGCCACTGACCTCACGTAATCAGTCAATCGGTCAGTGGCTGACACACACAGACACAAAGACACACACACACACACACACACACACACACACACACACACACACACACACACTTTCTCCTCCTTTGACTCTGATTGTAGATGGTATTATCATTAGGTCATGTCTTGTCATTAGTGATTGGTTAGTTGTAAATTAGCTATTCTGTGGCGTAACAAGCCGACGACGTGCCCGTAAGCAGGATGATCAAGACGGCCCCGCCCCCCTATAGGCTACAACGTGTAATGACGCAACCTCCACCAATAGCCTACCATAGGCCATTAGGTCATTAGGTCATATAGGCCGAAAGCATAGCAGAAATGAGATGACAAAAGTAAGCGCACCACAACAAATTTTAAAAAACAGTGACGGCGTACCATGGATGAACAAAACACTGGTGACAGCGCACCAAAAGGAACATACTCCCAACTGCACACCAAAGACACAATAAACCCAAAAGCAATACCCGATCATTAAAATACATAAAAAGGTGCTGATATACATCATAGCTGCATTTTCCGGGCTTTCTTCTACGCAGCATTGTCAATTAAATCCTTAAAATCCAGGTGACGCGCATGGGCATTCTCAATCGACAGTATGGCAAGTCCAGAGAGACGAGACTGTCCCATTGAGCCCCTCAGGTAGCTTGTTATGAGTTTAAGTTTGGAAAATGAACACTCTGCAGATGCCACTGTCACTGTTATTGTCAGGAAAAGCATGAGAACAGTGCAAACATCTTCGTCAACCCTTGCACTGTCTTCATTTGTGAAATGCGGTCTTTCAAACATGCACAGAATGACAACAATTGAATGGGACAATCAGCAGTTATGTCATCTTTGTAAAAATACAGAAAGCCACTTTTATGTTTGTACTCCTTCATTGCTATCTCTATCGCTATCGCTAACTAAAGTTCAACATGTAATGGCTGCCAACTAAGCTACGCACGCGCACGTTCACTACCATATGCCATAATCCCCAGTCACAATGTAAAACAAAATACACCAAAATACATCATTGTTAGCTTCAAAAATGATTTAATGATCACTAAATATATATGTATATTAAAATTATAATGTATATTATGTTGTCGATATTCATTCAAATATGTTTGTGTAATTTAGATGGATACGCTTCCATGGAGTAGAAGTGTGTTAGATTCTGAGGAGTTCATAAAAGGTCCGATTCACGTGTTTACTCAGTATTGTGCCTCAAATGGATGCCAAGGAGCGACTCGATTCGATTTATGACTCATCGCTGGATGAAGGGCCCGGTCGGGAAGATTAAATTATTGTTGTGGGTGTAGCCCTCCTAAGATTACGGGCCCCTGATTGGCCGGGCCCGCAAGAGACTGGAGTAGCTGCTTACTGATAGTTACGCCACAGTAGCTATTAGTTCGTTCAATTCATTTTTGGTTAGTTAGTTAGTTCATTCGTTGTTCATGAGCTGTTAAATATCTATTGGTTATTAACTGATTAGTTATTAGGTAGTTAACTAGTGATTGCTGTACTGGTATATTTGGGGAATTGTCTATCTTTTCTGGACAGTAAAAACTGAACACAAACTACAATATGATTCAAGATTACAGAGAAAATCTACTGAACCAGTAGAACTACATCTACTGACCGCCAGAGGACAGCAGAGAGATCGTCCGTGGGTTGTGAATCATGTGGCAGAGAGTAAATACATCGATCAAGTAATTTAATTTAAGCAAATAGCTTTAGGTTGTTTGTTGTTATGATATATGTAGATATAGATCATTTAGACACTTCTCGCCACATACTTTTATTAGCAATTAAAATATAAAGGATATTAGATTTGTATTTCAAAACAATGAATACAAATATAAAAAATGCAAATTAGAATTGTATAAAAAAATGGGTAGGAATCTAGCTCGATAATATTACCACATCACACAGTTTATCACCAAACCAAATCAAACTTTAGCAATACAAGTGAATGAATAAAGTGTTATCTTCAACATGTGACCAAAACATTCATTATTGTTAATGACCCATTTTTGGATCTCATAAAGATTAAACATTGTGTCTTTGACCGAATCAAACGTCTTGGTTTCTTATTCGATTTTAATAAACAGTGAAGCTGCAGTGAAGGCCACGCCCCCTACAGACCACTCCCCCTCTAGTCCTCCAAGAAGCCAACTAACAGGGAGCAGATGAATGTCCACCCCTCCGAGCAGTAGAGAGCCTGCTCTTGCACCTCCTCTTCCCTCCTACTCTCCTCCTCCTCCTCCTCCCCCCTCCTCCTCTCCTCCTCGTTATTCTTCATCTCACTTCTCATCTCTTCAGAAGGACCATTCTCCTTGGCTCCGCCCCTCCCAGCCATGTGGAGTGGCCTCCTCCCCCGGTCTGCCTGGTCCCCCTGAGTCTCCCGGCTCCCCAGGTCTCCCCCCTGCTGGACCAGCTGCAGCTGGGCCTCAGCAGGGGCCGGCCAGCAGGTCTGGAGTGGCTGGTCTCCTTGGCAGGGGTGGGGTCTCCTCCTCAGCCCAGGGAGGATCGTCTTCCAGTAGAGTGTAGACCCGGGCCTGGACCGGGGGGGTCTGGACCCGGGGGAGTGGTGGTACGGGCACCGTGCCGGTGGACCAGCGTAACGACACCAGAACCTGCACCATCATGGGACATGACAAGTGACACAACACAGATCTGACTGGCTGAGGGCATCCACATGATAAAAGTCATTTTAAAATCTTTTGTTTTTGTTACCATCTGTTTTCCTTCTTCTTCTACTTGTTAATAATGGAGGCATTGTCTCACAAGGTAGAATAACAAACTGCACACATCACGTTCTACCTGCTGAGAGTGCTGGGCTCACCTGTGCAGGTGAGGGGGGGTCCCTGAGGTGCATCTGAGCAGCAGACTCACCCACCCCCCCTCTCCCTCCCCAGACGTCTCCCAGGAGCAGCGATGCCCCCCCACGGTGGTCAGGCGCCCGGAGCCAGGGGGCGTGGCCTGGGTGGGGGCTGGGAGCAGGAGGAGGAGCATCCAGAATGGTGATGTCATTGTGTCTGGGGCGGAGTCACTGTGAGCACAATTATACCTTCATGATGATGACAATGACTAACACTAAAACTAGTAGTGCTATAACACAGCCGTAACACACTAACACTGGTGCAGCACAGCTGTAACACACTAACACTGGTGCAGCAGAGCTGTAACACACTAACACTGGTGCAGCAGAGCCATAACACACTAACACTGGTGCAGCAGAGCCATAACACACTAACACTGGTGCAGTAGAGCTGTAACACACTAACACTGGTGCAGCAGAGCCATAACACACTAACAATGGTGCAGCAGAGCTGTAACACACACTGGTGCAGCAGAGGTGTAACACACTAACACTGGTGCAGTACGACTGTAACAAAGTACCACTGGTGCAGCAGAGCTGTAACACACTAACACTGGTGCAGCAGAGCTGTAACACACTAACACTAGTGCAGTAGAGCTGTAACACACTAACACTGGTGCAGCAGAGCTGTAACACACTAACACTAGTGCAGTAGAGCTGTAACACACTAACACTGGTGCAGCAGAGTTGTAACACACTAACACTGGTGCAGTAGAGCTGTAACACACTAACACTGGTGCAGCAGAGCCATAACACACTAACACTGGTGCAGCAGAGCTGTAACACACACTGGTGCAGCAGAGCTGTAACACACTAACACTGGTGCAGCAGAGGTGTAACACACTAACACTGGTGCAGTACGACTGTAACAAAGTACCACTGGTGCAGCAGAGCTGTAACACACTAACACTGGTGCAGCAGAGCTGTAACACACTAACACTAGTGCAGTAGAGCTGTAACACACTAACACTGGTGCAGCAGAGCTGTAACACACTAACACTAGTGCAGTAGAGCTGTAACACACTAACACTGGTGCAGCAGAGTTGTAACACACTAACACTGGTGCAGTAGAGCTGTAACACACTAACACTGGTGCAGCAGAGCTGTAACACACTAACACTGGTGCAGTAGAGCTGTAACACACTAACACTGGTGCAGCAGAGCTGTAACACACTAACACTGGTGCAGTAGAGCTGTAACACACTAACACTGGTGCAGCAGAGCTGTAAGACACTAACACTGGTGCAGCAGAGCTGTAAGACACTAACACTGGTGCAGCAGAGCTATAACACACTGGTAGAGAGTTGTATTTATAGAAATGTTTCCTACCATGGGTCCAGCTCTCTTGGTATTCTGGGGTAAGAAAGGAGACAGCGGGAGGGGCAGCTGAGACCCCGTAACCAGGGGCCCCTTTATCCCCACGACAACCCCCTGTGTGTCTTTGTGGGCGTGAGAGAATGTGTGTGTGTGTGTGTGTGTGTGTGTGTGTGTGTGTGTGTGTGTGTGCGTGTGTGTGTGTGTGTGTGTGTGTGTGTGTGTGCTCCTTCCTCCTTGTTGTTGGATGATGGGGGGAGGGGCCCAGATTGACCCAGATTAGATTAGTTTTTGTCATCACACACACACACACACACACACACACACACACATATACTGGGGGGGTATTATGCCACCTACAGTTCTTTTCCAGCGCATGGCCCCCAGCCCGGTTCTGCCAGGATTGGGTTGTAGAGAGTACAAAACACCTGGTACCTGGTACTGGTATTTTGTCATTTGTATACATATCTCTTTTTTTTTTTTTTTTTACATATACAGTATATATACCAACGTTCTCTAAAAGTGTGAGTGAGAGCCTACTTGTAGTTATGGACCGAGGAAACCACCTCCAAACCTAAACATGGATGTATTAGAGACTGTAGAGAGCTGCCCTTCCCACTCATTTCATGATTAAACGATTAAAAAGTGAAACTGCATTATAACTGAGGCCTCTAAATACACAGGCTGTTTTGGTGAAAGGACACATAATTCTCCTGTCTTCACTGGACTGTCTGCAGGTACAATCTGCAGTGGAAAACAAAGTACCTGGTACCAAAATGTAGTAGAGTTGAGCAGAGCAGCTGTTTTCCAATTTCAATGCGATACCTCAAAGTCCTGGAGAAGCTCTCTTCTTCTCATGGAGCACAGTGATGCTGCTCATCAGCCCGACTCTCCAACAGGGCTGCATCATTTCACATGCTCCAAAAACTAGTAACAACACCATCCATAGCACTTAGAGACATGGTATCCCCCCCGATGTCTCAAGCTTTAACCAGTGTAGCACCGGATCAAATTGAACAGGATTACCAAAGTGAAAGAGCTTCTCTGGGGCGGTATCTCATTCATTCGGAAAACAGCTGATATTTTTCCCCATGAAAACGTGCCTCAGATTCTGAGATTAAGCCTCACTCCGAAAGGCTTCTGTAGATAAGGTGTGCTTAGTTCCGCTACCTGCCTGAGTGAGCACCCCTTGTTGTACAGCTTCTCAAATCAGCCACGCTTTGTTCATACTATAGTGACTACAAAGCAAAATTAATTCATGAAAATCGTCAAATTCTCTTGATAACATTTTAATTTGGTATTTCAACAAACACTTCTATGGATATACACAACAGTTTGACAGTTACTTAATAGTTAATTAATAGTTACTTAATAGACGGTAACTGATGGATCTAATTATGTGTTATCAGATGTTGCCAGTAAGAAACCATCAATACAGATTAGTATTAGTATTACTAATCAATACAGATTAGTATTAGTATAAGTAATCGATACAGACAATCTCAGAGATAAAGTGTACATATCACAGTAAACATTCAGTACAGATAGGCTAGACCGGTTTGTGAATTATACTTAACTCTTCACATTAAATACAGAAATATGCAGATCACAACGCATAGATACATGAATACAAACTAAAATATGACAATAAAATATCACAGTAATACATACAGTATTTTTTTAAGTTCAACTTCAAGATCGCAGTACAAATGATAAATGAGGGTAAACATAGTATAAGATAAGATAAGATAAGGAAATGTTTTGTGGTGTTTAACTTCACTGTGGGTGATCCGCTCGTCCGCTTGGTGAATCAAACTCTCTGCTGCTGCTTGACGATTCAGTTAATCACCACTGCTGCCTGATGGTGTGTGTGTGTGTGTGTGTGTGTGTGTCACCTGAGGACCTCATGACCATCGAGACACTGTTCAGCCTGATTATTGGTCTCTGATTGGTCGAGATCAAGAGAGAGAGAGAGCGAGAGAGAGAGAGAGAGAGAGAGAGAGGAGCAGAGAGAGGCGTGGAGAAAGAGTGATAGAAAGAGAGAGAGAGAGATAGAGATAGGGGGAGGGAGTGAGAGAGGGAGAGGGAGCGAGACAGTGTTTGATAGAAGAGAGTCTGAAACGGAGAAAGTGAGTGTGTCATAACAAGAGCTCCTTATACTTGTCAAGCGTCCTCCAGCCCATAATAGTCTCTTCAATCAGCTCCGTTACCATGACACAGTCTGACCACTTAGAGGACGATACCAGTCCTGCTGAACAAAGCATAGAAGCGTCTCTACTGGTTTCACTAAAACATGCGTTATCAGTAACGTGGTCAACGTCAGTGTGGGTCTGGAACTGCCACCTTGTAGACACGGTAACCATGGCAACGCGCCCCTCTGGGCGTGCTCAGTACGTTGTTTGTGGACAACAACGTCCGAAGACAAGCCCTTTCACAACGTGTCCTCTCACCAAGGACCAAAGTGCTGAATCGCCACGGAGACGCTCTGTGGCAGCATCCAGGAAGTAGAGGGCCAGAGGATGCTGGGAGCCGATGTTCTGGTGAAGCCAGGAGAGACGATGGCTTGTTGCCCGCGGGGAGGCCCCCGGGTCCACCAGCCGTGGTGGGGTCGGGGTGGATTTTGAAACAGCTTGTAGCGGCTAATCACAGCTGGTGGTAAAACAGACGCTTCTGATTGTGAGGCGTCACCAGCAGCATCACTCCTGGGCTAGGCTAATCGAAACTGGGCCAGGCTAGATGCTAGAGGAGTTAGCTGTTGTGCCAAGCTGAGGTCACACATAGAAATAATACCATAATAATATCACCCCCACATCACGCCTGAGCACCATGGGTGCTAGAGCTTTCAGCTGCACTGCTCCCAGGCTCTGGAACTCCCTGCCCCCACACATTCAACAGCATAACAGCATTCAAATCCCACCTCAAGACTCACCTGTTCAAACTGGCCCTATTCACTGTAATGTTCAGTATACTGTCCACTTGGCTCATCTTCACGGTATTACTGTTTCATTCTCCCCTCCCACACATGTCTACCCACCTTATGTCTCGTCTTGTTTTATTCATGCTCGTCGTGTCTTTGCCATGGCTGTCTGTTTTAACTATTTAACTATATTGATTTTATATTCTCCTGCACTGTAAGGTGTCCTTGGGTGTCCTGAAAGGCGCCCCCAAATAAAATGTATTATTATTATTATTCTTCTTATTATTATTATTATTATTATTATTATTATTATATTATATATATATTATTATCATATTATTATTATTGTTGTTGTTGTTGTTGTTATATTACTTGCAGGTGCAGGGTTCACACATACAAACACGCACAGTCAAACACACACACAGAGATGACCTGACCTCTTGTTTCAAGCGCATCTGACAGAAGATGAAAGAATGAAACATGTCTAGACACACAGTCTCTTTCTCTATCTCTATCTCTCTCTCTCTCTCACACACACACACACACACACACACACACACACACACACACACACACACACACACACACACACACACACACACACACACTCGCTCACTCGCTCGCTCGCTCGCCCGCACTCACTCACTCACTCACTCACTCACTCACTCACTCACTCACTCACTCACTCACTCACTCACTCAGTCACTCACACACACATAAACAGTGTTTCCCACACATCTTGCATGACTGATTCTGTTTTTACATATTCCATCATCCTTACTGTTTCTAAACATCGTTTGCTTTGGTCTGGTGTTCCATCTTCCATCGTCTGGGCTCTCATCTTCAACAGAACTCCTGGAGAGCGGTGCCCCAAATGGGCAGGACTTTCAGTTCCATGGGTTTAGAGGAGAGAGAGGGCGCGACTGTTAACTGGTCTACAGCTCACAGGAAGTAAGAGACCAGGGACTGTTAACTGATCTACAGCTCACATGAAGTTAGAGACCAAAGACTGTTAACTGGTCTACAGCAAAAAGCAAAACAAAAATAAAGTGTTAACATCAGTTCTGTCACAACATCTTCTGTCTGTCAGAGCGGCAAAGTGATAAGCAGTGTTGACACCAACCTTCAGAGTTCAGGCAACTAACCTGACACTCCCACTCTTTCAAAGAACCCCCTTTTAATGCAGAGACAAAGTCCTCAGTGAGGTCCTCCGCTGTGCTCCGTGAGGTCCTCAGCAGGAGGTGGCCCCCGGGGGGACCCGGGCGTGGCCAGAGCGGGGAGCAGCAGGAGGTTCCTGCGGCTCCGAGACGAGGCGGAGACCAACGAGGCCCCGTCGGATGCGGCTCCGCTGTCCGAGACGGCGGGGGCGCCGGCGGAGGAGTGCGGATGCAGGGGCGGAGCCTCCTTCTGCAGGGTGGAGCGGTGGTGCTGGGTGGTGTCGTGGTGGTAGGACACCAGCTCGTTGCTGAGGTTCACGGCCTCCACGGCGTTGCTGGAGAAGACGCCGCCGCAGCCCAGGAGGGTGGAGAAGGCGCGTCGAAAGTCGGCGTTGAAGGCGTAGATGATGGGGTTGAGGGAGGAGTTGGCCCAGCCGAACCACACGGACACGCTGAAGGCGGCGTCGCTGACGCAGGGTGGCTGACAGAACGGCATGGTGCAGTTGAGCAGGAAGAAGGGCGACCAGCAGCACACAAACACGCCCATGATGACCGACAGCGTCTTCAGCACCTTGGTCTCCTTCCTGAAGGAGGTCTTCAGCAGGTTCTCCTGGGGTCCGGTCTGCCCCGCCGCCCGCTCCAGGGCGGCGATGCGGCGGATCTGGGTCTGGGCGATGCGGTAGATCCTGGTGTAGGTGGCCACCATGATGACCACGGGGATGTAGAAGCTGATCAGCGAGGAGGCAATGGCGTACGTCTTGTTGAGGTTGGCGACGCAGCTCTCGGTGGCGTTGGTGGGGACCCCCGTGTCCGGGGGCCGGTCCCCCTCCTCGCCCTCGTCCTCCGCGCGGTGCCAGTTGAGGTGAACGGGGATGAATGAGATGAGGACAGAGAGGGTCCAGGCCACGCCAATCATGAGGAAGGCCACGCGGTGGGTCATGCGGCGCTCGTAACGGAAGGGGCTGCAGATGGCCCAGTAGCGGTCCAGGCTGATGATGACCAGGTTCAAGATGGACGCCGTCGAGCACATGATGTCACACGCGATCCACACGCTGCAGAACCCTCCCAGCAGCCACTGGCCGGTCACCGTGGTGACCGCCTCCCAGGGCATCACCAGCAGGGCCAGCAGGAGGTCTGACACGGCCAGAGACACAACAAACACGTTGGTCACCTTGGAGCGGAGGTGACGGAACTTAACAACCGCGGCGCAGACCAGCGTGTTGCCAAGCAACGTGGAGACGATGAGCAAGAGGAGAACGCCCCCAACAACCGCTCGCAAGCCCCTCCCCCCTTGGTCCTCCTCCTCGCCTCCTCCCTGGTCCTCCTCCTCGTCTATCCCAGGCCCTTGGAGGTCTGTGGCTCCATGGGTCACATAATCCAGCAGGGTGGAGTTCTCCATCGTCCTCAACGCTGCTGAAGAACCGCCGTCCTGACCTCTGGACCTCTAGACCTCCTGTAGACCTCTGGACCTCTAGACCTCCTGTAGACCTCTGGACCTCTGGACCTCCTGTAGACCTCTGAACCTCCTGTAGACCTCTGGACCTCCTGTAGACCTGTAGACCTCCTGTAGACCTCTGGATCTCCTGTAGACCTGTAGACCTCTGGACCTCTGGACCTCCTGTAGACCTGTAGACCTCCTGTAGACCTCTAGACCTCCTGTAGATCTCTGGACCTCCTGTAGACCTCTGAGCCTCCTGTAGACCTCTGGACCTCCTGTAGACCTGTAGACCTCCTGTAGACCTCTGGACCTCCTGCAGACCTGTAAACCTCCTGTAGACCTCTGGACCTCCTGTAGACCTCTGAGCCTCCTGTAGACCTCTGGACCTCCTGTAGACCTGTAGACCTCCTGTAGACCTCTGGACCAGACAGCATAGGAGTGTGTCTGAGGTATCTGTGTTCCACAGCGCCTGGTCCTTCAGTCAGGGCTCTGGGGAGAGAGTGTGTCTTTTACATCTCTTTATCTCTGCCTCTCCCCCCCTCTCTCTCTTCACCTCTCTCTCTCTCTCTCTCTCTCTCTCTCTCTCTCTCTCTCTCTCTCTCTCTCTCTCTCTCTCTCTCTCTCTCTCGCTCGCTCTCTCAGCTGCCCCTGTTTATGTCATGAAGTCAGAAAGAAAACCAGAATGTTGTCATTTGAAACTGATCCAGCAGGTGGAGCCGTGGAGCTTCAGATGGTAGTAGTTGGTGAATTCTCCCTGTTCATCATGTCTGCTGTTC
>JAXIVH010000004.1:11257925-11322925 GCA_036785325.1 Urophycis tenuis | reverse complement strand
CAGTGCTAATGACCTCTGCTAACCGCCAACACGTTGCTAATGACCTCCTATAGGACATTTATGTTCTCCATCGGAATTCATGACATAACATTTAGTACATCTAGTTCTGATGGAAAGAGAAATATTCATTGGGAGATGACTTGATTGAAAGAGAAAGAAGAAAAGAACAATCTCAGGGAGAGATGGAGGGAAATATGGAGGGAGGGAGGGAGGGGGAGAGGGAGGGATGGGAAAGAGATGGAAGAGCAACTTGTGGCACGTTCAAGCTGCTAGCCAATCACCTCTCAGTGTTTGCGCTGCCACCCGACATCATTTGGGTCAAAGGTCACTGCGCCTCCCAATTAAGAAAAAAGTCCCCCCCCCCCTCACCCAGAACTCCCAGCATGCCATTGGAGAGAGACAAACTCCTCGACCTGTTAGCTTGACCTATGGCTTTCCCATATTCTAGCTGTGTAACCTCATATGGCTAGCTAGCTTCCAATGCTAGTTGTTTAGTCTCACATGGCTGCTTCTCATGCTAGCTGGCAGCTTCTCTTGTTAGTTGGCTGTACCTATTATGATATGTACCTGCTCCTCATTCTAGCTGGGTGCTTCCCATGCCACCTGGCTGCTCTCTACGCTAGCTACCTGCTCCTCATGCGAGCATGCTGCTTATAGTGTGAGCTAGCCGCACCTCATGCTAGCTAGCTGTTCCCCATGCTAGCCAGCTGCTCCTCGTGCTAGCTGGCTGCTCCTCATGCTAGCTGCTCAGGCCTGTAATCAGATCATGGCGCTCAGGGCTCCGGAACAAAGACACACAAATTGTGATTAAATGTGCAGCGCTGGACGAGGCGGGCTGCGGCTCTAATGGCTCCTGACAGCCTCTCCAACAGATTCTGTGACAAACTTCTCGATTCAACCGAGGGGATTTTTGAACTTTGCTTGCTCCTGTGGTCCTTGGCTCCGGCTCTGTCAAACAATCCAAGTCCGTGACCCAATTGACCAGTGGGCCCCTCGCGGACCACTCAATGAGCTCTATGTTGCCTTTCTTTGTGCCCGACGGCCAAATGCTCACGGCGCTTTCTGGTAATTAAACACGGGAGGGGGGGGGCCGGTGGGGGCCAGTGGGGGGCGGTTCACATCAAACAGCCCCGTGTGATGGGGGGGGGGGTGGGGGGCAGGTGCATGGAATGGATGGATAGAGGGCTGGATGGAGGGGAGGTGGAGGGAGGTGGTGGAGGGGTTGAGGGAGGTGGTGGAGGTGGCGGTGGTGGTGGAGGGGGGGGTACATGGAGACTTTCCCACCACGGTGGCGGGGCTGGGGGCCTCATTAGATCATTACAATAAGGAAGGAGGTGTTTTTTGTTTTATCAAAAATCTCATTAATGCCTGAACAAAAGGCGGGCACTGACCTCAGCAGTGCTCGTGTTATCGGAACATGCCCTCGAATTACTTCTGTCTGTCCACCGCGAGGGCAGGATCTAAAGCCACGTAGTGAGGACGCGTTGGTCCTAACTACCAACCTAGTGATGACCTGCTTCATCTAAACTACCAACCTAGTGATGACCTGCTTCATCTAAACTACCAACCTAGTGAGGACCTGCTTCATCTAAACTACCAACCTAGTGAGGACCAGCATCATCTAAACTACCAACCTAGTGAGGAACTGACTCAGCCAAACTACCAACCTAGTGATGGCGTGTTTCAGCTGCACTACACACCCAGTGATGACCTGCTTCATCTACACTACCAACCTTGTGAGGATGGTTTCATCTAAACTAGTTTTATTTTAGATGTACATCAACGTATAACACATGGGTTAGAACACGTTATAACAAAGCAAATGTTACATGCATCGGTTACTGTCAAACTAGCAGTCAAAAGCAAGTTGTGATGGTAAGTTCCAGGACTGAAGGGATCACACAACCTCCATTTGGTAACTTTACCTCATCTGTCTGCTTTAGACCAGATATAGATCAGATTAATAAAACCTGGAACTTCTGTCTGCTTTTGACTGCCACTGCAGTCAACAGCTTTGAATAATTGTAATAACGTAATTATTAATTAAACACCTGGACAGCACCTTCATTCAGATGATCTTGTCTTGAATTTCACCTCATCGGATTGGTGATTAAAATATTTGTCTTGATTTGAGCCAAGGGACAGGCACTGGCTTTCTTCAACTTCAGTTGTCTACTGCCCTCAAGTGAAACAAAGTGGACATTACACCTGTTTCTGTGTTTTTTCTAATTTGTGAATTTCTGGTGTTTTCAACTTGAGTTTTAAAGGGATAGGTTTACACACCTGGTTGTTTAAAGAGCCACTACTTTAGCACTATATGCATACCTGGTTATACCTGGTTACAAAAGACAATACACAATATAGCAAGCAGTAGCAATCTAAAGGGAAACAATGACTCCAGCGATGAGAAGATGAGCCCCCCCAGGTCTGGAGGAAGTATTTATTTACATGTTAAAGCTGATGTCTTGCACACATTATTGACAGGTCATATGAGGCATAATGAAAACTGTACATTACAATAAAATGAATAAACAAATAAATGTATATTAAAGTATAAATGTGATTCATTATAGCAAATGTGGTTATTAAAGCAACATTAAAGTAAGTATGCGTAGTATTCTTTCTTCGGCCTCCAGTCTCAACAATGGTATAAGCCATACCCATAATATCTCAACAATGGTATGACCCATACCATAACGTCTCAACAATGGTATGACCCATACCCATAATGTCTCAACAATGGAATGCCCCATACGCATACTATGTCCAGAATGGTATGACCCATACCCCCTTATGTCTCAACAATGGTATGACCAAGATACACACCATTAGCTAGCTCCCAGACAGCCAGCTATCACAAAGCTAGCTAGCCAAGTACAGATAGCGAGGTAACACACAGATAGCTACTGCTAGCTAGCTAAGACACAGCTGGCTACAAATCTCTTACCAACAAATAGAAAACATGCTAGCCGCCACGCTTGCTGCTAGACAACACGTGAACATCACTACAGTGTAGTGACGTTCACGCATGACCTCAGGGAGTGAGCTATGGAGTGTGGAGGCCTATGGGGTTCTTAGTCAGTAATGGGCTAGCAACTGCTGCTTAGCGCTGGATAAGGTGCCTTTAGCTTCAAGTGGTATGGAGTGATTTAAATGTGCGCCTGCTTGCATAAATCTTGTTGACATGGTTCTGCGGACTAGGTTATGATAGCGGTCCTCCAGGAAGAAACACTTTACACCCCAGAAGTTGGGACATGTAAGAGACAAACAGGCACCAAACCTCTGTCAGACCTCTAGCTGTCGATCGGTTTTCTCCACTGGTTCATTTAACACAATAAACACTTCTTGAATCTGGCTGGACCTCTCAGCCAAAGAAGACACTGGAAGTCTTAGTTCAAGACCATAAGGTTCCTCTATTCTAGGCTTAGTCCAAGCATTAATACTCTTCCTCAAGATAATTCTCTTCCACTATACAAAGCTATCCAACAAAAGGTAAGGTACACTACTGAATACTGATGGATCTGCTATATGCTCTCAGCATGCAGCAGCCGCTCCTTAAACCCAACGACCACCCATCTGGACCACTGGTCCCGGCCCATAAGAGTCTGGGCTCGAGCTCTGCTTCGGCCTGCAGCGTCTTCTTCGGCACTTCTATTGAATCAATTTTAGCCCCAAAACCAGCTATTATCAATTGAAATCTATTACGCTAGCTTCATGGCTAGCATAGGTGGCTGCTAGCGTTTACTTCACAGTTCGCATTTAGCGTTAACTTGAACATTACTTTAAGAACCATGACGGCTTCGGTTAGCTAGTGTTAGCTCCTCAGTGGTAGCTCCTTAGTTAGCTGGGGTTAGCTCCTTAGTGCTAGCTCCTTGGTTAGCTACCGCTAGCTTCTTGTTAGCTAGCGCTAGCTCCTTGCTGCTAGCTCCTCAGGTAGCAAGGATTTGCTCATCAGCGCCAGCTCCTGAGTGAGCTGGGGTTAGCTCCTCAGTGCTGGGCTGCCATGTGTTTCTTTGTTCCCATCCTTCATCAATGAAGAAAACACCTGAAGGGAAAATGAACACATTACAAACATACCAAGAAACATTACAAACATACTAAGACACTTTACAAACATAATAAAACAGCTTGATTAGATTAGATTGTTATTATGTTATACATTAATATTATTATTGATATGAGTTAATTTGGTATTATAATTACTATGAGTATGACTGGGTTCTTGACATGATGAATATTAAAATGGATGAAAATTATGTTAAATATTATAATTGTGATAAAATACTAAAATTGTTATCATTATATTATGATATACAATTATTGATATATGAATGTGTATTATTTGTAAATTATTTATATTATCAGTAATATTATATATATATATATATATATATATATATATATATATATATACACAAAATGCATATTGTTATCGTATGATGATCATTATCATTATTAACAATATTTATCATCATATTTTGTGATAGACGCATTATCCGCATCATTTTGATTGTCAAACATGATCCATCTGAGGGTGACCTCCTCCTCCCCCCAGGGGGTCCCGGCTGCTCACCTGCACCCAGCGGCCCGCCCGGCTGACCATGTGGGTGTTGGCCATGGCGCTGAACAGCAGGTGCGGGGGCAGGTCGGGGGGGAGGCGGGTGAGGAACTGGGCCATGTGGATGAAGTCCATCTGCAGCAGGACGTCCTGGTAGAGACGCAGCAGGCCCAGCGCCGTCCGGAACAGGCTCTCCTCGCCATCGCGGCAGAACACGTCCCACACGCGGCAGGCCACGTCCAGGGGCAGCGCCTTGCTGTACAGCGTGAAGATCCTGGACCACAACCCCCCCACAATGCAGCAGGGTCAGGTCAGGTGACCAGGGCCACCGGTGGCTTGAGGGCTGCCACTACAGATGACTTTGCCATCATCAAGCTAAACGATTCGTTTTCATTAATAAATGAAGCTTCTTTAGCCAGTCAACCACAATATACAATACCAGACAAACCACAATATACAATATTTGTACTATCATGCATGGCAAAAACCTATCTGGTAGAGGTCAGGACCTACCAGTCTATCAGGTAGAGGTCAGGGGTCAGGTTGTTGGCGAGAAAATGTGCGAAGAGGCGAGGTAAGTTCTCCTCGAAGAAAACCTCAAAGGCTGCAAAATACTTCAACATCTGGCAGAGAGAGAGAGAGTTATTGGTCTGTTTGCGTGCGTATGTATGTATGTACGTGGTCCGCCCATCCGTCCATGCATGCGTGCGTACCAGGTCGTGGTCCACCCTGAAGAAGGTGAGCTGGCAGGGTTTGTTCAGCAGGTTGGTGAAGGTGATGAAGGCCTGTGCTTCCTCCAGGTTCAGGATGAGCACCGCAGCCATGAAGGACATCCCCTGAACCTACACACACACACAGACACACACACGTGATGACCTACCACGTATAGACCTACACACTCATGATAGACCCACACACACACACGCATGATATAGCAACACACACTACATATCTACATACACACATTATATATACAATACACATTGTATTGTACACATACACACACAGTGAGTGACTCACATAGCCGATGTCAGGTCTGTAGCAGGTGTAGGCCCCCAGGAGACTGTGGAGGACATCGTGATAGGGGCCACCCTGTAGGGGGCAGGAGAGACACACAGAGGGACACTTTAAGGGTAAACTTAAGAGTTAGCTTGTGTCCTGGGCCCCTGGAGCCTTAACCCTAACCCTGACCCTAGCACACGAGACGAAGGGATGACCTTCTGTCGAGTGGTTGACAGGTGAAGGGCTGAGTGTTAGACTGACAGGTGAAGGGCTGAGTTTTAGACTGACAGGTGAAGGGCAGAGTGTTAGACTGACAGGCGAAGGGCTGAGTGTTAGACTGACAGGTGAAGGGCTGAGTGTTAGACTGACAGGTGAAGGGCTGAGTGTTAGACTGACAGGTGAAGGGCTGAGTGTTAGACTGACAGGTGAAGGGCTGAGTGTTAGACTGACAGGTGAAGGGCTGAGTGTTAGACTGACAGGTGAGGGGCAGAGTGTGTACCTTCTGGAAGATGAAGAGGGAGGGAAACGTTCTAGAGATGTCCAGTTTGATCAAGTCCAGACTGGACTCCCTGTCAGCCAGAGACGCCCCGCCATCTAGACAGAAACCAGCCAGCAACCAGTCACTAGTCAACATCAGTACCGTCTCATAGTCACGCTAAATGCTGTGCCTGCCAGTATGTAAACAACAGGAACAGTTCCTCAGTACTGGTGAAGAAGTGGCACGCTCTTCATCAGTACTGATAAAGAGAGAGACACATGATATGAGTCTCAACTGATAAATGTTATGACAGCTAAATGAAATCAGAGGTGATGTAACCTTTGATTCAGCAGATATTCATGATTCGACAGAATGTCTCTGTGATGTGATTGGACTGTGATGATGTCATACCACTCTCGCTGTCGTTGACCGAGCTCGTCTCACTGGAGCACCTCCAACGGTCCTTCACCCTGCAGAGGAAGATGTCATACAGCTCTAGACACACACACACACACACACACACACACACACACACACGCACACAAAGTCTGTAAATACTAATTCAACAAGTGCAAGTGTGTGTGTGTGTGTGTGTGTGTGTACCTGGGGTGATGTTGAGGTCATTCCCGATGGCCAGACTCCAGACTCGTCCTCTGACACTGGGAGGAAGACCCTGCCACCATAACTCTCTCACTCGCCTGGTGCCCTTCCTGTTTAGAGATACACGTCAAGAAATAGATTAGATTAGAGTCAACTTTATTGCCATTGTGCAGAGTACAAGTACAGAGACGAAATGTAGTTGGCGTTGTAACCAGAAGTGCAAAGGAGCGATTAAGGTGCAGCGTGTACATGTTCTGTCATATAGTGCAATATGAGTAGTAAAGTAAACTATCTCGAATCTATATTGCACTGTACGTTCAGTGGAGGTATAAATACAAGTATATAATGTACCGTAGTCTAGCTATAAATACATGTATGTAATGTAATGTATGTATGTATGTACGTATGTATGTGTGCGTGTATGTGTGTGTGTGTGCGCGCGTGCGTGCGTGTGTGTGTGTATGTATGTATGTAGTGTACACCTACAGGTCCTCCCAGTGCGGCAGGATCTGGGTGTTCCAGGTGGTGATGGCGTGAGAGATGCTTTCCTCCTGTCTGTGTCTCTCCTTCACCTTCCTCTTCCTCCTCTGAGCCTCTTTCATCTCTGCACACACGCAGAGAGAGACAGACAGGAATACATACAGACAGACAGGCAGAGTTTACATTATATATCATTTTATATGGCAACATTACAGTATACTGTATATCAAGAATATTGATATATTATATAATATAACAAGGATATTGTGTAGTGATATATATGTATATCACTATACGATATCCTTATGTAAAGTGATATATAATATATAGTGTATAGTGATGCATATCACTATATATATATGATATCCTTATATTTGGTGATATATAGTGATATATAAGGATCAGGGGCGTCTATAGTGAAGGAGTACCTCTCCTCCTTGCTCCAGCCACCATCTCCTGGTACTCCTGCTTGTGTCTCTGCGCCTCCTCCTCACACTTAGCAGGGAGGTTCCTGAAGAGCAACAACAGACACACATCAACACACACACACACACTCCCTGCGGGCTGGCAGAGCAGGAAGCCATAGTAAAGGGGCTCACGCTGGCCGGTCCTCCAGGATGAGGGCTGTGGTGGACTGTGGTTCAAACTCCAGCTGCTTCCTCCTCCCAGAAGGGAGGGGGCGCTGTGGAGGAACATATAGCATCAATATTACTGCTGCATCTTACCACTACTGCTATATATATATGCATTACTACTGCTACATCTCTGGACTTGTACATCCAGTTCTATATACATGTTCAAGTATACCGAGGCGAGTGTCTAACCTGCTGGCCTGCATCACTCTCTGGGCCCGCCTTCCCAAACAGACGCCAGCCCGTTGCATTCTGGGAAGGCACCATGGGCTCTTTGGATTTCCTGGAAAACAAACTCCTGGCAGGGGGGGGGGGGAAAGAAGAGGAAAGAGAGAGACAAAAGTTATCATTTCCACCATGAGCTCAAACCAGTTCAGCAACTGGTCTCTGTGGTTAACCTCTGTAGGTAACATGGCCTCCCCTAGTCGCACACAGCCTACCTACACCTGCTGTGCCCTGGAGCCTGGCTCAAACACTTGGTGTGTGTGTGTGTGTGTGTGTGTGTGTGTGTGTGTGTGCGTGCGTGTGTTCACCTGGTGAAGAACTCAGCAATGGTGGACCTCTTGGATGGGGTGGTTGTGTGGGCAAAGGACCCAGAGGGGTCGGGGAGGGGGTCTGGAGCGCTCTGGCGCCGCCCGGCCTCCAGGGACAGAGTGCCCCCGTCCTCAGGGGACAGAGGCGTCGCACCACAGCTCAGAGACACCGCGGTGCTCCCGCAGGTCCTCAGACTCTGCGGCCTCGCCGCTAAGATGGTCCCAGGAGAGGGGGGGCTGGAACCAGGAGAGGGGGGGCTAGAACCAGGGGAGGGGGGGCTGGTACCAGGGGAGGGGGGCTGAGTACCGTCAGAGGGACTGACCGGGCATGGGGTGTGGAGAGGGAGTCCTGGTTCCGGGATGGTCGAGTCCTGGACAGGAGGAGGGGGCCTGGGGTCGTAACCCTGTCCCCCACCTGACGTCCTGAGAGGCAGAGGACACGGGGTACAGGTGAGGTGAACCCCGCCGTTGGCCATGTGCTCTTCCTCGCGGCAGCAGGGGGACGCAGCTCTGCGGTTGGACCCCCCCTCCGCGTGCTGCGAACAGTTCGCATCCCGGAGTTCCGGGGGGCTAACAGGACCCCCACTGCTACTTCTGATGGCTGGAAGAACCGCGCAGCTGTAGTTTTTCTGGAGCGGACCGGAGACAACCATGTCTCCAGACCCGCCGTCCCCCTTCCGGTGTACCGACAGCCCGTCTGGGACCTCTCTCAATTCCGTCCCCCCACCAGCCCTAGGGAGACCTGGACTCGTCCCTGAGACTCGACCCATAGCCAATGGCATCCCACTGTCTTCCCCTAACACACCTGGCCAGGGAACAGCGTGTCCCCCTTCTTCCTCACCCCCGCCGTCCGTCCAGCCGACTCCCATCCACTCCCGGGGGGTCCTGAATCCGTTCCGTCGGTCGCTGCAGAAGCCCGAAATCACGCAGGTGTTCTCCAGGCGGCAGGGAAGACATGGACCCTCCGACCCGGGGTCCGGGGTCCCGTCCTGCGGGGCCGCTTTGTTTCCGTGAGCCTGACCCTCCACTCCCCCCAGGCTAAGGCCCTTCAGAGACCGGCATCTCTCTGCCTCCTCCTCCTCGTCCACGCCGATTGGAGGTGAGCCCCCGAGGAGCCCTGACCCGTCCATGTCCTTAGTCCTCCAGACGAGCCCCGGGGGGGGCCAGGGGGTTGTGTTGGTCCTGGTGGAGGAGCTCTACCATCCTACCCGATGACGCTCCTCCAGCGGCACCCAACCTACGGTGACACTCTTTGACATTGAAACCCTAAACCCGATTAAACCCGTTACCTGATTAAACCCGATTAAATCCCAAACATTGAATCCATACCAGGATTCTTTTTGAACCAAGCGGCACTTCAGCAACAATTGGTCGCCATCTTGAAAATGCTTCAATGTGACGTCATGTCTTTGGCTTCCCTGCTCCTGAGGTGGAATATGGCGCCACCTCCTGGCTCCTAGTGGCCACTGCATGCACACAGCGTCCAGCTAATTACAACACCGTTAACACATTTAAGATTCTGCAGCTTGGGTGTGTTAAAACAAACCAATTCATCGAACTCAGAACCCCCTGTCTCAGGATCACTATGACCATGACATCCTTGGTCGTGAGCCCACCTGAAGGACCTCCCAGGCCCCCGGCTGCACCCCTCAGGTCAGTCAGGCCAGACAGAGACAACATGGGACTCCCAGGGATGTGCGGGCCCTGTTGTGGCTCTCAGCTCGGTGGTCAACACCATGGCCCCAGAACTCCTCAAATATAAAAATAAAAAAAAACTGATGAGCGAAGAAGCTGGTGAGTGATGAAGCCGATGACTGATGAAGCTGATGACTGATGATGACTAATTAGTGATGACTGCTTAGCCCTGACCAGACCAGGGAGCCAGAGGCCTTTTATTGAAAACGTTAAACACAGGAACCTCAACAGGTTCATAACATTTCTACTCAGTATTCCTTTTCTGCTTGTCAAGAATCCAACTTAAGAAACAAACAAATTATAAAACATAATTTTTTTATTTGTATCACAAAGTTGAAATTGCATATTTTATTAAATATATCAAGATAAATACAGTAAGTAAAAATCTTTACAAAATGGAACGTTCAAACAGTCTCATCATGACGTCGTCCTTATTTCTGTCCACCCGTCTTTCTCAAGGGATGTCTCAAGGTCATCTGGATGTGGAGTCTTCATAGAGATGAAGCTGGGCGGTAAAAAACAAAGACGTTAATCACAGCTACAGACTTGTCCTTCATCACAGCTACAGACTGTCCTTCATCACAGCTACAGGCTGTCCTTCATCACAGCTACAGACTGTCCTTCATCACAGCTACAGACTTGTCCTTCATCACAGCTACAGACTGTCCTTCATCACAGCTACAGGCTGTCCTTCATCACAGCTACAGACTGTCCTTCATCACAGCTACAGACTTGTCCTTCATCACAGCTACAGACTGTCCCTCATCACAGCTACATACTGTCCTTCATCACAGCTACAGACTTGTCCTTCATCACAGCTACAGACTGTCCTTCATCACAGCTACAGGCTGTCCTTCATCACAGCTACAGACTGTCCTTCATCACAGCTACAGACTTGTCCTTCATCACAGCTACAGACTGTCCTTCATCACAGCTACACAGTCCTTCATCACAGCTACAGACTTGTCCTTCACCACAGCTACAGACTTGTCCTTCATCACAGCTACAGACTTGTCCTTCATCACAGCCACAGACTTGTCCTTCATCACAGCTACAGACTTGTCCTTCATCACAGCTACAGACTGTCCTTCATCACAGCTACAGACTTGTCCTTCGTCACAGCTACAGACTTGTCCTTCATCACAGCTACAGACTGTCCTTCATCACAGCTACACAGTCCTTCATCACAGCTACAGACTTGTCCTTCATCACAGCTACAGACTTGTCCTTCATCACAGCTACAGACTTGTCCTTCATCACAGCCACAGACTTGTCCTTCATCACAGCCACAGACTTGTCCTTCATCACAGCTACAGACTTGTCCTTCATCACAGCTACAGACTGTCCTTCATCACAGCTACACAGTCCTTCATCACAGCTACAGACTTGTCCTTCACCACAGCTACAGACTTGTCCTTCATCACAGCTACAGACTTGTCCTTCATCACAGCCACAGACTTGTCCTTCATCACAGCTACAGACTTGTCCTTCATCACAGCTACAGACTGTCCTTCATCACAGCTACAGACTTGTCCTTCATCACAGCCACAGACTTGTCCTTCATCACAGCTACAGACTTGTCCTTCATCACAGCTACAGACTGTCCTTCATCACAGCTACAGACTTGTCCTTCATCACAGCCACAGACTTGTCCTTCATCACAGCTACAGACTTGTCCTTCATCACAGCTACAGACTTGTCCTTCATCACAGCTACAGACTTGTCCTTCATCACAGCCACAGACTTGTCCTTCATCACAGCCACAGACTTGTCCTTCATCACAGCCACAGACTTGTCCTTCATCACAGCTACAGACTTGTCCTTCATCACAGCTACAGACTTGTCCTTCATCACAGCTACAGACTGTCCTTCATCACAGCTACAGACTGTCCTTCATCACAGCTACAGACTTGTCCTTCATCACAGCTACAGACTTGTCCTTCATCACAGCCACAGACTTGTCCTTCCTCACAGCTACAGACTTGTCCTTCATCACAGCTACAGACTTGTCCTTCCTCACAGCTACAGACTGTCCTTCCTCACAGCTACAGACTGTCCTTCATCACAGCCACAGACTTGTCCTTCCTCACAGCTACAGACTGTCCTTCCTCACAGCTACAGACTGTCCTTCCTCACAGCTACAGACTTGTCCTTCATCACAGCTACAGACTGTCCTTCATCACAGCTACAGACTGTCCTTCATCACAGCTACAGACTTGTCCTTCATCACAGCTACAGACTGTCCTTCATCACAGCTACAGACTTGTCCTTCATCACAGCTACAGACTGTCCTTCATCACAGCTACACAGTCCTTCATCACAGCTACAGACTGTCCTTCCTCACAGCTACAGACTTGTCCTTCATCACAGCCACAGACTTGTCCTTCATCACAGCCACAGACTTGTCCTTCATCACAGCTACAGACTGTCCTTCCTCACAGCTACAGACTGTCCTTCCTCACAGCTACAGACTGTCCTTCCTCACAGCTACAGACTGTCCTTCATCACAGCTACAGACTTGTCCTTCATCACAGCTACAGACTTGTCCTTCATCACAGCTACAGACTTGTCCTTCCTCACAGCTACAGTAGGGGGTGTCACCGTGGTACCTTGGTGTGCAGCACCCTGCTTTGGGGGGCCTCCAGGGTCTCCCCTGTGGGGTTACTGAGGGTCTCGGGGAGCAGCAGGGTGAGGGCACCGGCGGTCAGACCACTCAGGCAGAACACTGTGAAGGGTAGAGAGCTGTGGACCACTTTCTACAACACGCACACACACGCACACACGCATACACGCACACGCGCACACACACGCATGCATACACGCATACACACACACGCACGCACGCACGCGCACACACACACACACACGCACACACACACACACACACACACGCACGCACGCACGCACACACACACACACACACACACGCGGTTTTGTTGTGCTCTTCAAAGTCAACATCTTAAGTGGAGCCCAGTGAACCCCCAAGCCCACAGTCTTACCATTGAGGGAACAAACGGAGCCAGAATTCCTCCGACACGACATGACATAGAGCAGACTCCCAACCCAGCATTCCTACCACACACACACACACACACAGTGGACGATGAGGGGATCCTGTAGCGTCATACCGGCACACTATCCGAGAGGCATTACCATGGTGATGAACAATAAACATGCAGCGAGGCTGAGAGCATCCCCACTAACGGCTGATAACCTGATACCGGCAGTTGGCATGGCTGATAGCGGTGGCTAGCTGACAACATGGGTAGTTTTTCCTGAGGAAGGTGGGGTACAGCGAGCTGGTAGCGTGGTTAGCTGGTAGCATGGTTAGCCTAGCTGATGATGCTGGGGTACAGCAAGCTGGTAGCATGGTGAGCTGGAAGCATGGTTAGCCTGCCTGGTGAAGGTGGGGTACAGCAAGCTGGTAGCATGGTTAGCCTGCCTGATGAAGGTGAGGTCCAACGAGCTAATAGCATGGTTAGCCTACCTGATGAAGGTGGGGTACAGCTCCGCTGTGTAGATGTAGACGATGTTGAAAGCTGCACTGACCATCAGCTTTCCCAACAGCGCTAAAGACCTGGTGTTCACCAGGGCTCCTGCTACACAGTATCACAGCAGTGTACAGTATGGTTGTACTGTGTATAACGTATGGTAGTACTGTGTATAACGTATGGTAGTACTGTGTACAGTACGGTAGCACTGTGTATAAAGTATGGTAGCACTGTGTATAAAGTATGGTAGCACTGTGTATAAACTATCGTAGCACTGTGTATAAAGTATGGTAGTACTGTGTATAAAGTATGGTAGCACTGTGTATAAAGTATGGTAGCACTGTGTATAAAGTATGGTAGTACTGTGTACAGTACGGTAGCACTGTGTATAAAGTATTGTAGTACTGTGTACAGTAGGGCAGTACTGTGTATAAAGAATGGTAGTACTGTGTATAAAGTATGGCAGTACTGTGTATAAAGTATGGTAGTACTGTGTATAAAGTATAGTAGTACTGTGTATAAAGTATGTACTGTGTACAGTATGGCAGTACTGTGTATAAAGTATGGTAGTACTGTGTATAAAGTATGGTAGTACTGTGTACAGTATGGTAGCACTGTGTATAAAGTATGGTAGTACTGTGTACCATATGGCAGTACTGTGTATAAAGTATGGTAGTACTGTGTACAGTATGGCAGTACTGTGTATAAAGTATGGTAGTACTGTGTACAGTATGGCAGTACTGTGTATAAAGTATGGTAGTACTGTGTACAGTATGGTAGCACTGTGTATAAAGTATGGTAGTACTGTGTACCATATGGCAGTACTGTGTATAGTATGTAGTACCTGAGTTCTCTGGGAGGAGCACAGTACAGAGACAGGAAACGCCGGCCAGACACAGGAAGCAGGCGGTGCTTCGCCTCCTCCCGGCCCTGATACATCAAATGGGCTGTCAATCAAACAACCACCCAATCATCTGTCTGGGTGTAGAATAGAAACAAGGCCACCACTATGGAAACACATTAGCATAACAATCAAATGAAAATACAATGTTGAACATTTAAAAGCAGTAGCACAAATGCATAAATTTTATTTGTCATACAATGAACACATTATTTGAGTCATATATATATATATATATATATATATATACAGTGTTTCCCACAGGATTTTTGTAGACTATGGTGGGGGGCTCGCAATCCTCTCGGGGGGTCCGGGGGCATGCCCCCCCCGGGAGAAAAAATTCAGTAGATTTCATTTAAATGCATCAATCTGGTGAATTTTGAGAACCAATTTATGACATATCAATTACTGACAAATTACTTACAAACTGCTGGTACTGATATGAATGTTGATGACACAATGTGTCATACTAAGGAGTTTTCAGAAAGCATTTATACAAAAATGACTAAAACACAGCGCTGAGCCTTTATACTACTAGTGAACTGTCAAGCGCGCAGCTGGGGGGGGGGGGGCGGGGGGTCGCGAGGACGCCTTGCCATGGCGACGGGGGGAAACACAACGTTGGGAGCCAAACCAGCCGCAAAGATTTCCCCTTCTATTAAACGCTGCAGCCAACCTGTGTAGGCCTATTATTGAGCTGCTAGTGAAGTCTATTTGACCAGGTGAAATGAGTTCGGGCCAGAGCTAGTGAGCGGAGCGGAGCGCGAGCGAGCGAGGAGCGGATGGAATGTTGCTGCAGCGTGGAGCGGTTTTTTATTTAGACGCCGGAGCGGCCGCTCTGTTCCGCTCCAGTGTCGCTCCGATACCGCTCACACCACGAGTCTGAGGCATGCCCAAATCCAAACGTGTGTCTTCATGTTGCACTTGTCTATCTTTTAAAATAAATGTTCTATGACTGAAATATATTGCCGTTGCTCTTAGTTCTTTAGGATGTATGTTTTCTGTTTAAGATGGCAATTCGTAGTAGATTATTTCTCCCTCATTTAAATTGGAGTGAGCGTGGAGCGATTTCAGTGGAGCGACATGATTTTTAAGTTGAGCGGGGAGTGAAAATGAGCGGAGCGGCCGGACGCGATTTAGAGCGAGGAGCGGCCGAGAGAACAGCCGCCTGAGAGAGGAGCGGAATATTCGCACCGCTCAGCTCTGCTCACTAGCTCTGGTCCGGGCGGATATTGAAACTATGGCGGTCGAAATTAAACTATGGCGGTGCGCCATAGTCTCGTCAATGTGTGGGAAACACTGTATATATATACATTGAATATAATGAAAATGCAATCATCCAATTTGCATTTGCATTTTCAAACAATGCCAGTGGACGATAGTCAAAAGCCTCCTGGGTCCCCAGAGGGGAGGGCACCAGACCTACAGCCAGCAGGAAGTGAACAGGCTGAGGTTCCTGTTCAGCCTGGCATCACAGGGCCTGGTCTTTGTCCCGGCAACTCATTTGCATATTGTACACTTTATGCAATTTCCCTCAGGGATCATTAAAGTATGTCTGTCTGTCTGTCTTATTCATTCATTAATTTTTGGAAAATGCTAATGGAAATGGGATGATTGCATTTTCATTACATTTATGTCTCAAATAATACATTCATATCATGACAAATAAAAAGCATTTGTGCTATTGCATTTTCACTTGATTATTGTCCTAATGCTTCCATAAACCACCTCTCTGTCTACAACAGAATCCCTATCGCCAAAAGTTGAGCTTTAAAAACGATGTTGATCAGAAGAGAGGCTACTGTAGTTATCAAAAGAGAGGCTACCGTAATGATCCTAGACGAAATGGGGATTCAAAGTGGGGGTTTGGGGGTCAAAACCGAGTGGGAAGCCCTCTGCTCGTACGGGAGTATTATGGGATGCCTCACCAGGGTTTGTTGATGAAGTACATGCAGAGAGGGTAGGCCGGCAGCTCCACCAGACCATACATGGCCACGTTTCCGTAGCGACTGCCTGATGTTGTACCGGCTCCTAAGGTCAGCCCATAATATACCAGGCTACACGCATACCTGGAGAACACACACACATATTGGTCTAGGTCAGGGTCGGGGGTAGGGCTAGGTCAGGGTCAAGGTTAGGTCAAGGTCAGAGTTAGGTCTAGGTCAGAGTTAGGTCTAGGTCAAGGTTAGGTCTAGGTCAAGGTTAGGTCAAGGTTAGGTCAAGGTCAGAGTTAGGTCTAGGTCTGGGTTAGGTCTACGGTAGGGTCAGGGTCACGTTTAGGGTTAGGGTTAGGCCTAGGGTAGGATAGGGTTATGTCAGGGTAGGGTCAGAGGTTAGCGGTGACCTCACCAGGTGTACATGAGCAGCAGGGTTCTCCAGCGCAGCACTGGGTGGCTGACCAATTGCAACAGGCCACCACCCCCATTGCCCTGACGACCACAGGGGGCGGGGTTAACACACCGCAGCTTCAGGTTGGTAACCTGGCGACCGTTCCCCAGGGCAAAGGAGCACAGCACCTCCAGCCACAACAACAGAAATTAGGATTATTATATTATTATACATACTAACCTAGATTAAATGTATCATGTACATCTATAAGAGAAATACATTCTGTATAATGTAGATCTATAGGAGTAATAAACACTGTTATAACACTAATATCACCTCCTCAGCCTCATTGATGAGTCCCTGGGAGTAAAGCCACCGAGGAGACTCTGGAAGAACTCTGACAGGAGACAGACCATATCATGTAGTTATATACACTGTGTTGTCATCACATGGTTCATGGTTCATCATGTGACTGCCACGCAGTACCCTGTCCTGCGGGGTCTAGGTAGGTCCTGCGGGGTCTAGGTAGGTCCTGGGGGCTTTAGGTAGGCCATGGGGGCTCTAGCACTCACATGGCTAGGAGGAAGAGCAGGACGCCGGGTGTGTTGGCTATGGCGGCCAGGCTCCTCCAGGGGCGTACGTAGAAACCCAGCACGCCGAAGAGAGCGATACCCACCGCAAAGGCACAGTTAGTCATGGTGCCTGCACACACACACACACACACACACACACAAACACACACATGTTAACATAGCTACATACTGCTACGTAATTAGCACAGCTACGTACTGGTCCTGGACCCGTTAGCATAGCTACAGACACTGCTAGCCCATGTTAGCATAGCTACTTACTGGTCCTATCCTTGTTAGTATAGCTAGGTGCCCGTCCTAACTTGTTAGCATAGCTACTTACCAGTCATGGCCCAGTAGGACTTGCCCACATACTCCTGCGTGAGGGCGAAGCAGACGAGGCCCATGCCGCCGTTCATCAGGCCCACCAGGAGGCGAGAGAGAGCAAACACCTCGTAGCTCGGCGCTATGGCGGTCAGGTAGCCGAACAACACCTCGAAGAACAACACTGCGAAGAACAACAGAGTGCTCTTCAAAAGAGTGCTCTTCTGTTATGAACCCTCCTACTCTAGGACCAGGTAGAGTACATGTATCCACGTACATGGTCCCAGAGATAGGATCGATTCAGCTGCTGCTCCAACTCAGATAGAACTGATTCTACTACACGGTGGTTTTATTGTGCTGGTTTATGGACTGATCAAAACATAAGATATTTGTCCTATATGCAAAACATTGGTATTATTAGTAGTATAGTAGTAGTAATGTTTGGAGAAGGGTAGTATTATTAGTAGTATAGTAGTAGTAATGTTTGTAGAAGGGTAGTATTATTAGTAGTATAGTATTAGTGGTAGTAGCAGTATAGTAGTAGTGGTAGTAGCGGTACTAGCAGTATTGTAGTAGTAGAAGTAGTATAGTATTAGTAGTAGTAGCAGTATAGTAGTAGTATAGTATCAGTAGTAGTAGCAGTATAGTAGTAGTAGAAGTAGTATAGTAGTAGTATAGTATTAGTAGTAGTAGCAGTAAAGTAGTAGTATACCAGTAGTATAGTATTATTAGTAGTAGCAGTATAATAGTAGTAGAAGTAGTATAGTAGTAGTAGTATTGTATTAGTAGTAGTAGCAGTATAGTAGTAGTATACCAGTAGTGTAGTATTAGTAGTAGTAGCAGTATAGTAGTAGTAGAAGTAGTATAGTAGTAGTATAGTATTAGTAGTAGTAGCAGTAAAGTAGTAGTATACCAGTAGTATAGTATTATTAGTAGTAGCAGTATAATAGTAGTAGAAGTATTATAGTAGTAGTAGTATTGTATTAGTAGTAGTAGCAGTATAGTAGTAGTATACCAGTAGTATAGTATTAGTAGTAGTAGTATACCAGTAGTATTGTATTAGTGGTAGTAGCAGTATATTAGTAGTAGTATGGTATTAGTAGTATATTATTAGTAGCAGTATCGTAGTAGTTGCAGTACCGGTGAGGAAGACTGGTCTGCGTCCGATGCGGTCTGACAGTGGTCCGAACACAATGTTTCCCACCAGAACACCAGCGAAGAAGAGAGACCCAGCCAGACTGACCTTGTAGGACTCCTCCTGGACCAGGAACCACTGACACACACACAGCAAGAGGTGAGATGGTGGTGGAGGAGGAGAAGGAGAAGGAGGAGGAGGATGAGGATGAGGAGGTGGTGAGTATGACAGAGCTGCTCACCTCTGTGACGATAGAGTCCAGGTCCTCAGTGAACTGGACCCCTCCGGGACCCGAGCTGCTCTGGTCCAGCTGGTAGTGGGGCACCGCACCCACCAGGACCACCAGCATGGCCTGGCCCGCCATGTAGAGCTGACACACACACACACACAGCAGTACACATATGCAATTTCCCTCAGGGATTATTAAAGTACGTCTGTCTGTCTGTCTGTCTGTCAGATTGGGAGCCAAACGGCAGACCGTGTGTGAGAGTCCACTCAGAGTTATGTTCTCTATCTTACACGCACAGCAGCACACCAACAGACCCTGAGCTACACAATACGGAAGGGTTCCAGCAGAATAACGGGAAGGAACTACAATAGTCGAGGCAAGGAGAACGATAGAGTTGGCTTCATTGAGGACATCTCTAGGTGACGGAGGGATCGGGGTCCCGGGAGCCCGCCCGAACCAAACACAAACAAACACCAGGCAGCGGGCTGGGCAGCGACCCAGGAGCCCTCCGGAGTTCACCTCGCAGACGGCGCTCTCCCAGAAACCCCACTACGTCTTCAGAAGATGAACACCAAACTAGTTTCGTTTCAAACTTCCGATGAGGGAAGACAGACCCCCACTCCCCCTCCCGGCCACGTCGCCCATACAGCGTCACGCAGCGCGTCTGGCCAGTAGAGTACATAGACGTCATATTGAAATACCTGTAACAACACCAGTAAGCCCACCGCCCGCTTCTGGTACGGCCCGAACTCCCCGACGGCTCGGTACGCGTCCTCCAGCTCCATGGCGGTTCCTCAGGTGGTCATCCTGCACCCCCGACGAAGCGCTACGTCACGAAGTAGGGAGCCGAGCACATAAACCCACCCCAAGGAGGAGCCGAGAGGATGACCACGCCCCGGGGAGGAGCCGAGAGGATGACCACGCCCCCACGGAGGAGCCAAGCAGAGGAGGATGCTGAATGAAGACCTCACATTGGCGGAACTTAAGTGGACTCGCTGGGTTTGCCGTGCTAATTTCTAAACGTAGTTATCTACAAGAGTATTTATTTAAAACTTTGTTACAGCTTCAGTCTGTCACCTGGGAATATATATATATATATATATATATATATACATATTCCATTGTTCACACATAACCTACACGGCTATGTTCTGTAAATAACTGGATAGTTTGCATGTATATAGCATATCTCTGTGCTGTGGTTGCTACTGCGCACTGTACTCTTAAAGGTAAATTTGTAATCTATGCAACATGTGAATTTCCCTCATGGGGGATCAATAAAGTCTCATCTTATCTACAGCAGAGGACTCAGACTACAAAGGCTGGTTGGTATACATGCAATGTTGACAAGATATATTAGGTATACATAACATGACGTGTGTATTTAGACATGTTAGTCAGCCTGGGTACACAGGGACTGACCACTAGAAACGATTCTACCTCATCAAGAAACCCGGCAGACGGAATGGGACATGGACTGCATTTCTATAGGGTTATATAAAGCTGGTTGAAGGAAAGAGGACGCCGGTTCGAGTCCCGCGGTGGGGAAGTGGGAAGGGGGCTGGCCCACCTTCTGGGTGACAGGACACAGGACGACCCAGAGCAGAAGCCGCTTGGACGTCTTGCTCAGGGACACCTCGCCGGGGAATCGAACCGAGCTACAAGGAGTGTAGAGGGGACGCCCAGCCACAGTACAGGCCACGCCCCTCACCCCGGCTGAGTACAGGCCACGCCCTTCACCCCGGCTGAGTACAGGCCACGCCCCTCACCCCGGCTGAGTACAGGCCACACCCTCCACCCTGGCTGAGTACAGGCCACGCCCCTCACCCCGGCTGAGTACAGGCCACGCCCCTCACCCGGCTGAGTACAGGCCACGCCCCTCACCCCGGCTGAGTACAGGCCACGCCCCTCACCCCGGCTGAGTACAGGCCACTCCCCTCGCCCAGCCACAAAGACACCACATAGTTCCGACTGATGAGATACAATATCAGTTCCATAAAAACAACTTTATTAATAACTTCAATGTATTAGTTATTATCCATTCAAGGTTACTCAAGAACAACTCATAAAAGATAAAAGATAAAAGAGATAAGAGACGTCGTTGTGACGGTCGGTTAGTTAAATGTTATGAGCATGGAGCGGGATTCTGGACTGGCTGGGGGTGGCAGGACGGTCCCGGTCCTTCATCTTCTTACCCGCCTTCCGGCCGCTCTTCTGCTGGGACAGACGGGTCAGAACATCAGCCGCGAGTCAGAACATCCACCCTCAGGTCAGATCATCTTACATCAAATATAAACGCATTTCTTTAAGAGACATTTATTTTTGCCGTTCTATATTCCCTAATCAATAGCTCATTGGGAGCTGATTGATCTCTACAGTTTTAGTGAAAATATTCATTGAATATCAATATCACAACCTTAAAAGTGTGAAATATTGTCAGCGAGCAAGCGAATCTCAAACTAAGATCCCCACGCTGCGTTTCATTCAGCATCACAGGAACAGCACTAGTCAGTGGAGAAGGTGACCCTGACGGGGATGGGCCTCACCTTGAAGAAGGGGATCCTCTGGTGGTTACAGAGGAGGTTCTCGTCGACAAACGAGCCCTCTGTGGCCACGCTGTCAGACATCTGCTCATCATCCAGAGAGTCCTGCAGACACGTAGCGGGACAAGCAGAGACAGACAGTTTAGTCTCGCTCAGATGACCACTACAAATGAAGAACCAAATGAAAAACCCTTGCTGTATGTACGCACCCGGTCCAGCTGGCTTCCCTCCTGCTGCTGCAGCTGCTCCTCCTCCTCCTCATACTCCTGCTGCTGCTCCTCCTCCAGGGCAGCTTTCAGCATCCCCTGCTTGTTCCTCAGACCCTCCAGGAGCTCCGATCGACGCCTCAGCCGCTCCACCACCGGGGGGAACACAAACTCCCTCCTCTGGGGGGTGGTGCCTGGGGAGGGCAGAGGAACAGCTACTGAACAGCCCTAGATGACATGCTACACTGCAGCTAACTGCGGTCAAACATCAGTGGCAAACAGCGGCTAAATTGCCAACAGAAGCTGGCTTAAAAAATTGTGGCAAAAAAAAAAAACAGAACAAAAACAGCCAACTGTGCAAACAGCATGGGCAGCCACAGTGGGCTCCAAACTCCCACCTGTAGGGACATCCTGTCGTAGCTCCTCCTGCAGGAAGTTGTGCACCAGCTGGCGCCCGTTGTCCATGTGGTTCTGCAGCTCCGCCTGCTGCTCCTCTAGCCCCGCCCGGTCCCGTATCACCCGCGCCTGGGTGTCCGAGGCCGTCTGATTGGCCAGCTGCCGGCCTTGCTCCAGGTGGTCGGAGGACTCTTGGAAGATCTGCGAGCAGTGGTCCTCCACACCCTGGAGACAGACAACAGGTTAGCACTGAGCTAGGCAAGCCTGTCTATCGTGATGTTAGAGCGCGTGCACATTCTACAGAAATACAATTCAGAATAAACGCTTGGTTGTACAGGTTGACGCGGCCAAGAAGGAGCAGCCATGTCTCTTAATAGCCCATGTGCGATATATTTAGGAAATAGTTTGTCAGAATATACAGTATGTTTCAATGTGGATCACTTTGCTGAGCGAGGGGAGTCATGCCCGTTTATCATACAACAAATACTACTACTACTACTACTACAACCTATAATAATAATAATACATGTTCCCGGGAAAGCTGGGAATGTGTGTAGGAGGGGCCTGTAGCAGCTAGCATGTGAAGCGAGGGCTCCAGGGTACCTGCTGCAGGGCTGTGGTAGCAGCTGAGGTCTGTCCCAGGAGGGTCAGCAGCTCTTGGGCCTGAGAAGCTGCTTGCTCGGAGGCCCTGGAGGTCCAGGCTGAGTCACGCTCTACCAGGCCTGGGGGGGGGGGGAGGGAGAGAGGGAGACACAGAGACAGTGAGCCAGAGCGAGACAGAGAGGGAGGGAGACACAGAGACAGTGAGCCAGAGCGAGACACAGAGGGAGGGAGACACAGAGACAGTGAGCCAGAGCGAGACACAGAGGGAGGGAGACACAGAGACAGTGAGCCAGAGCGAGACACAGAGGGAGGGAGACACAGAGACAGTGAGCCAGAGTGAGACACAGAGGGAGGGAGACACAGAGACAGTGAGCCAGAGCGAGACACAGAGGGAGGGAGACACAGAGACAGTGAGCCAGAGCGAGACACAGAGAGGGAGGGAGACACAGAGACAGTGAGCCAGAGCGAGACACAGAGGGAGGGAGACACAGAGACAGTGAGCCAGAGCGAGACACAGAGGGAGGGAGACACAGAGAAAGACAGAACTTGAAAGTGCACCGACAACCTGCACAATAAGTTATCTGGCTATATTTGTATTCATTTATTGAGCATACAATACAATTTCACAGCATCTCATACTTAGGTACCTGCATATTTCACCTGTGCGGTAACCCCTGGTTCACTTTGTACAGTGTTAATGTTTGAACCAATCAGAAGTCAGTATTTAATTAGTGTTAACCTCGTTAAGCTATATGCTGGTGTGTGGAGGGTGAGGGGACCACAGACCTGCAGTAGTCTTCTGGAGGTAGGCGCAGCTGGAGGTCATCTCCTCCAGCGTTTGGAGGTCCTCCTGGCCGTGGAGGCGCAGAGACGCAGACAGGCTGCCACAGGAGGCGGACAGGAGGTCCATCTGGGAGGAGGCCCGCTCCTCCATTCTGCTGGACCTCCTACACACACACACACACACACCAAATCACGACATATGAGGAACCAACACTTTCGACAGTAGGATGAAGTAATTAATGCATGCCCTCCCGTTTGACCCTGACATCATGCAGGAGCTCTGCTTCTTAAGACAACATCACCCAGCATGGAGCCAGGCTGGCTCTGCCTATCGTGGCTAAATACAGTTATACAGACTAAATACAGTTTACACACATACACTGTGACTGACTTTGCAGAAGGACTATAAGGGCAAAGCAGTTTGGTTCCCATAATTATTTCTTTCAAAAAGCAGGGTTTGGCCCTTGTTCCCAAGGCGGGAAGTGGGAAGGCAAGGCCCAGTTGGACCTCATAAACACAGCTCCACGGGGACCTGCCTTCCTGTCCGCCATTACATTGCTAACTTTTTTCGTTCCACAAGGCTTCAGAGGAGGGGGGGGGGGGGGGGGGGGGTAGATAATGAGGAGGCGTAGCTAGGGGAGCAGGAGGAGGAGAAGGAGGCATAGAGAGGAGTACTGACTGTAAGAGGTCGTTGTGGTGGGTCTCCAGGGGGGTCTTCAGGGAGCTGGAGGACTGGAGCAGCTTCTGGTAGCGCTTCTGTACCCACTACACACACACACACACATTAAACTACACCCACACACATGAACACGCCCCCACACCCTACAGGCCGCCGCCTCCTCCTCCTCCTCCTCCTCACCTCCCGGTGCTCCTCCTCAGCCCGGAGGATCTCCTCGTGGTGTTTGAGGAGTTCCCCCTGCAGGGCGCCGATGCCGCGCGCGCTGGCCTCCCTCAGGTCCTGCATCTCCCGCAGCAGGACGTCCCGGAGCCTCTCCCCGCTCTCCTGCA
Organism: Urophycis tenuis; assembly: GCA_036785325.1. Classification (NCBI taxonomy): domain Eukaryota; kingdom Metazoa; phylum Chordata; class Actinopteri; order Gadiformes; family Phycidae; genus Urophycis; species Urophycis tenuis. The sequence continues at coordinate 11,298,431 of JAXIVH010000004.1, read as the reverse complement.
GGGCGCCCACCTGCAGGGAACACGGTGCGTGAAACAGCGCCCCCTCTGGTGGGGGGGGGGGGGGGGCTAAGCCACTTGGGGCTGGTTCCTATGATTACATCACTCGACAAACCTGCTGGTAAGACCGAACAAAAAAACAGCCCCCAAAAACACCTTTCCTATGTTGGGGCCTCCTCGTTCTGTTCCTGCAACAGCGCAACTCTCGCGGGATTTCAGCGCACGACTTTGCTTAAAAACACAATAACAAAGGGACGGGATCACGCGAAAGGAAGAGAGGTCTGTGGGATCCCTGAACAGACACAACAACAGCCTCAGTCAGTGGCATGAAGCCTTTGAGAGGATGAAAAAAAAAAGGACACCAGAGAGACTCTCTGCAGTGCGCAAATTAAAAGGACTTTATGTTGCCCCCCATTTACTCCTACGACTGTACACCAGCATTATCCAACCAGCTCTACTATACTGTTCCACATGTTTTTTCAATATGCTCACTGTAAAAAACCGCAATAAACTCATCAAAATAACAAACACTGCCACCAAAATAATAGGACTGCACACCCCAAAACTGGAGGAACTTAACAACAAAGCTGTCACACGCATCGCTCATGCAATATCCCAGGACTCTACTCATCCACTCAACCGCTTCTTCTCACTCCTACCCTCCGGCAGGAGGTACTGCACAATAAGGTGCAAAAAGGCCCGCTTCAGCAGAAGCCTAATCCCCTCAGCCATACAAGCAATTAATAAAGTAAACCCGAACAGATAAACAAAATTAAATGCATGTCTCCCATATACCGCCGCTCCCATGCGTAGCTGATAAATGGATGTCATAATGTCATGTGTGGAAAAAGTCTCCAGTGTATGTATGTACTATGTGTCTCTATGTCCCCAGTTTGTGTACGTATGTATGTATTTTATGTGCTGTGCACGTACTTTATGTGCTTCACTGTGTATCCGATGTGCCTCTGCGAGCAATGTATGTGTAAAATGAACTGTGGAAAATAATTTCCCCAAGGGGACAAATAAACTAACTAACTAACTATGAGCCGGTGGGCCTCTGTGCCTGACGGGTGTCACTTGGTACAACCTGAAAAGGTGACGTCACTGGGAGCATCATAAAAGGAACAAGTTCTCTGTTGGAGGATCCACGTGAAGCGGGTGTGCCCGGGTCGTTTCTCATGTACCTTGTGAACCAGCTCCTTTTGGCTCTCCATGCTCCTCCTGAGAGAGGAGCCCAGGTCCTGGAGCGCCGACAGACCCAGCAGCACCTGGACCTGCAGCACCTCCTCCACGTCACGCTGTCGCTCCTCCTGGGGTGCACACATACAACGCGTCATGACAGGCCTCCTCCTGACGGTGACGGTGAGGGTTCAGTGTCAAAGGTCAGGCCTCACCAGGCGCTCCAGGGAGCCGTCTCGGTTCTGCAGAACCAGCTCCTCCTGCAGGCGGCTGCTCGCCCCGCTCTGGGCCACGCCCTCCGCCATCGCTCGCCTGACCCCGCCCACCAGCACCTCCATGGCGGCCTGGGCCTTGTTCAGTGCGTCCTGGTTCCTGGAGAGCGCGTCCCCTGTGGGCGGGAAGAGTTCAACATACAGGAGCAAAAGCGCCTGGTCATGCAGGAGTCCCCACAGGGGGGAGAATCTTTGGAGACCTGAAGGGAGTGTCTAGCTCACCTTAAAGCATAGTCAAAACACAGATAACCTAGGAGGAGTTAAACACAGTTCCAGGTACAGCGCAGCTCAATAGAGGAGGTGAACAGGAGGAGCTTACCCACGGCCTGGCTGTAGCTGCTGAGCATGCTCTGTTGCCTGCTGGTGTGCAGGGAGATGCAGCTCTGCATGGAGCTGAAGGCTCCATCCATCCGCTGGGAGAAACTCTGCTGCACGCCACTGTTGTGCTGCTCCACCTGCACACAACACCACAATCACTGCATGAGCTCCTCCGGCATGGGGGGGGACGGGGACACACAGACCAACCGGTGAACAACCCTAGTGTGCTGGAATAAATACCTGGGACTTGCGCTCCAGTTTGTCCTGAAGACCAGACACATCGTGGACACTCTCCTGGGCTGTGGACAGTAGCTACAAAACAAACATATGTAACATATGTAAATATATATACAAATGTATACAACATATGTAAATAGATTCAAGATTCAAGACCTAGAGAAGACTAAAGGCTGGGTTATGCTTCGTTTATACTTCCGCGTCGACGCGACGCGTTGGGACAGCGGACCCTTTACGTCCTCGACGTGCACCTCCCCAAATCCTAGACGCGCGTCGAGGCGACGCCGTCCCAACGCGTTGGCTTTGGCTGTGATTGGTTCGCGAACTACATTTGCTGGAGATCGCTTTTCCGGTTTCCACTCGTAAACACAGCCTTGATAAATGCTTCGACTGATTGGCGACAACACACTGTATGTCCGTATGTAATGACCATTCTGGTCATTACGGATTACTAGCGAGTTAAAAAAAGTTTACAGAAATGAAGGCAAAAGTTTTATATATATATATATATATATATATATATATATATATGCCTTCATTTCATTTCGGTAAACTTTTTTTAACTAGTAATCCGTATGTCCGTATGTCTACCGGTGTGGCAACGAATTGCATTTCGAGACGTAAACCCCACGCAATCCCTCCGTTGAAGTATCACGGGCTCATGACGGCGTCCGAGCAACGGCGTGGCCATTGCGTGATCACGACGCGATCCCTACGCAGAAGCATAAACCAGCCTTAAGGAGGAGCTGGATATATATACAATATATATACAAATGTATATTATAAATAAAGTTTATAAATGTAAATATATATACAAATGTATATTACACCGTCAGCGGAGGAGTAAGTGTGTAGTCAACCAGAGGAGTTTGTGTGTAGTCAATGTTGGTAGTTCATGCTGGCCTCACCTTGCCTGCCGTGTTGTAGAGGTTCTCCTGGGTGGTGGTGAGCTGACCGCAGACAAACTTCTCCACCTCCAGCTCCTCCTTAGTCTTCTCTAGGTTTTTACTGGTCTCCTCAAGCCTGCAAACACACGCCACGTCAGCTCCTTTCCATTCAGCACAGGGACACACTCTGGTCTACAGGGAGTCTTCAGCCAGGCCAGGACACAGGTCTGGTCTACATGGTGTTCCTGTAATGTTCCATGGTTGTATAGTTCCAACACTATAGAGACCTCTGCTCTTTCTGCTCCAGGTCGGCAGTGCACTGGTCCAGACGACCCCGGTTGTCCTCAAACAGCTCAGTCACCTGGAGGGACAGTGAGCAGTGAGAAACAAGCGCTCCCAGAGACAGATGGATACATGTAGGGAGGCACAGAGATACAGGTAGAAAGAAAAATGCAAAGAGACAGAGAGATACAGGTAGAGAGACTAACCTTTTTCAGCTCCTCCTCCATGGCAGCGATCTGCTCCGTGTACTCCCCACTCTGCTCCTCCTGGAGCGAGAGTCGAGACACCATGTTCCTAGAGAGAACCACACACGTTTCTTTATGGCCCCACCGTCAGGGTTCAACAAGAACCATTTCAAAATAAAAGCCATTTTGGGCAGGATATCAAAGCAAGAGCCCTTACTGGTAGCTGTCAGAGGACAGGTAGACGCCGTTCTTGTCTCGCGCGGCAGCCAGGTCTCTCTTCAGACGCTCAATCTCCTCTGTGTACTCCTGGAGAGTGCATCACACATCTCTCAGTACACGTCCCTCTACACACATTTAAACAGGGTGGTGACTGAGCATGGCCCTGGGTGCTGGGTGTGGCCCTGCAGTACCTTGATGAGGGTGCGCTTGGTCAGCTTCTGGTTGACCTCTGGTTTGTTCATGATGTTCTTGGCCCGGCTGGCGTACTCCAGGGTGCTCATGGTCTCCTAGATGTGGAGGGGCTAAAGGTCAGACAGCTACCAACATAACAAAGACCTAATAATATATATATATATATATATTTTTTTTTTTTTAATCACGCAACACATTTAAAAAGTGTGGTGTTTAACATAAATAATAACATGCCTATTTTAATAAACAACTTTATGTCAACACAGTGCTATTGCTAGTCTGTTTGCATGCAAGTAGCCCAACTGCCGACAACAGAGAGCATTTATCCTAGCCTAGCTGGCCCAGCTAGCCTAGCCTGGCCAGCTTGGTGTACCCACCTCCAGGTTGCTGGAGGACGGGGACACGGTGGCGATGATGGAGGTTTTGGTCCGCCCGCCCAGAGAGTCCTGCAGGATGCGGGTCAGCTTGGACTCCCTGAAGGGAACACAGAACAGCATCCCATCTGGGTCACCACCATGGCAACCTACCTGGCTCACCTGGAATTGTCCTACACAAACCCACGACAAGTCTAGCAGTACCAGTAGAAGTTGTAGTACTTCGGCCAGTGGGTGCCTTAGGTAGTAGCACTACTGGCACTAGTAGTAGGGTATGGGGGTGTCATGTACTAGTGCTATCAGTGTGACTGGTGCCGTAGAGGTACCAGTAGCGTACCTGTAGGGCACGTGGGGGCGTTTCTCCACCAGGGCGGTGATGACCCGGCCCAGGGTCAGCAGCGACTGGTTAATGTTTCCCGCCTCTCTGGCCCTTTTGTCCACCGCTCCAGAGCGGCCAATGTTCTCGCTGCCCGCCAGGTCCACCTGAGAGACGACAGCACTGGGTTAGCCCCGCCCCCAGGGAAGTCGGAAGTCAGCCGCCACCCCCCCCCCCCCAGTTTGGCTGTGTTTCAGGTGTGTGTACAGCAGCGTGCGGCTGCATTCCAGGCGGTTACCAAGTTGAGCTTGCCGATCTTCACCAGCTCCTCCCCATCCAGGTTCACCTCCTTCATGTGGATGGTGACGGAGAACACAGAGTGGGAGCGACTGCAGAGGGGGGGGGGATTACAGAGGGGGGGGGGATTACAAAAGGGGAGGGATTACAGAGGGGGAGGGGGTCAGCTCAATGTGTATAGATGAGACATCACGCCTGGACTAGTGTTTAAAACCGGGGCTACCGCGCGACATGGACTAGTGCGCTACCTGGAGTAGGCGTTCATGAGCGTAGAGGCGGTCTTCCTCTTGGCTGACCCCCTCTCCAGGATCTGGTACACCTCGTCCTTGTTGTGGACCACCACCTCCTCCAGCCCCTTCACCACCACCCCACGCTGAAACACACACACACACACACACCGTTACACACACACTTCCTCCAGGCCCTTCCCCACCACCCCACGCTGAAACACAAACACACACACACACCGTTACACACACACCTCCTCCAGGCCCTTCCCCACGCTGAAACACACACACACACCGTTACACTCACACCTCCTCCAGGCCCTTCACCACCACCCCACTCTGAAACACACACACACACCGTTACACTCACACCTCCTCCAGGCCCTTCACCACCACCCCACGCTGAAACACACACACACACACCGTTACACACACACTTCCTCCAGGCCCTTCCCCACCACCCCACGCTGAAACACAAACACACACACACACACACCTCCTCCAGGCCCTTCACCACCACCCCACGCTGAAACACAAACACACACACACACACACCTCCTCCAGGCCCTTCCCCACCACCCCACGCTGAAACACAAACACACACACACACACCGTTACACTCACACCTCCTCCAGGCCCTTCACCACCACCCCACGCTGAAACACAAACACACACGCACACACCTCCTCCAGGCCCTTCACCACCACCCCACGCTGAAACACAAACACACACACACACACCTCCTCCAGGCCCTTCACCACCACCCCACGCTGAAACACACACACACACCGTTACACTCACACCTCCTCCAGGCCCTTCCCCACCATCCCACGCTGAAACACAAACACACACACACACACCTCCTCCAGGCCCTTCCCCACCATCCCACGCTGAAACCCACACCTTGTTGCGGGGGTCGTCAAAGAGCTGCAGGCGTTCCGTGATGTCCTCGCTGGGGCTGAGCAGGTCAAACAGCTCCTCGTTGTAGATCTCCATCAGAGACACCTTAATGGAGAACTCCAAGTTGTTCTCAGACAGCTTCTCAAAGATCTGGTGCAGGGTCCGGGGAATGATGCCTGCCAGGGGGTCCTGGACACCGATCAGACAGAAGATCATGTAAACATGTACATGCTCTCTAGAGGCATAGAGCTTAGAGAAGGAGACACTAGAAGCAGTGCATGGGGAGTTCAGGCTTACTATAATGACCTGGTCCTACTTTGAACAGATTTGAGTTAACATATATTTTGACTCAAATATATAAAAAAATAGTAAAAACATTTGGATATAGTTGACGCATTGATGAGATTTTAAAAGCTACCAGCAGCCCTGCTGTGAAATTATGAGGCAGCGTGAGGTTACCTCCTCCCACGTGAAACGCTCTCCTTCAGTCCTCTCCCCCTCCATGGTGAATGTCTTCCCTGTCCCAGTCTGTCCGTACCTGGGGGACACGGCAACACAGACAGGACATCACACACATGACATCATGCACACTGTCTACCTGGGGATATACGGCATAACACACACACACACAACTTCAAACAACGCAACAACCACTCACGCAAAGACTGTGCAGTTGTAACCCATGATGACCTCATCCAGGATGGGACAGACCACGCCCCGGTACACATCAATCTGCTTCGCTGACTGGCCAAACACCTGATGAGAGACATGGAGTTAGAGCTGACCAGAGACATGGAGTTGGAAAATTAGGACAGAATTATGGATGATACCAGCTAAAAATCAAAATCCAAAAATAGTCTTCATAATTTCTAACCACCAGAACTAAGCCCGCTCAGCCAGCTGGTTCCGGAACACCAACATACCGCACAGTGCCGCAAATCATGAAAACGTTTGGCCCCACGAACAAAGTAGACAGTAGCAGAACACTGGACTACCGTGACAAATCAAAAGCAGAGGCCACCCACTGCAAACAAACCAGATGGAACCCAGGCTGCATGTCTAGCCTCCAATGAACTATACACTGACATCAGAAACACTGTGTTCACACCAATCACAAGAACTGAACATTGAAAGAAAAAAAAACACTGAAGCCCTCCCATCTAGGGCAGGTTGAGGCTGGTCTGAAGTCATGTGGACGGTAACTTGGAGCTCCACGGCGATCTGATCCTCCCCGACACCAAAGTGAGTCAGGAGCAGCCATGAAGAGCTTTCTATAGCAACCACTCACCTTCACAACCTCTCATACAGAGCATTTACAACGAGGGGGCATTCAGATGGGAGCGTTATTGGAGACAGAAACAACCCATTGGGGATGTAGCTGGACAAGGAGCTGAATGAGAGCTTTCCACTCTGTATGAGGGATGCATCTGAACTTCTGATCTGAGCTGTCACAGGACAGTATGTTTCACACCAATGCGGCATGTCACCCAGCTGTTCACTACACTTCCCAAACAACCTTTATGCAAAGTTGCAAACTGTATTCAAAATACAGCTGGAGACGCAGGTATACAACAGCTGCCCGGTCCACTCCAGAGACAAAGACAGGCAGGGCCAGGCTTTGTAAAGAACAGTTGCTGCGACCCACTTCAGGAGACCACACCCACATCACACTGAACTTAAGCACATCGCTGGTTGGAGCTGCACAGCCAAGAACCCCAGGAGGTAACCAAGGTACCCGGGGAGTCGGGCTCACCATGTCGAAGGTGTAGGTCTTCCTCATGGCCTTATCGTTGGAACCCCCAGTCCTCACAGTCACCTCCTTCCTGGTGGGGTCGCACTCCACCATCCCAGGAGAGCTCTTCCTCTCCATGGCGTTGAATGGTCTGAGGAGGAGGAGGAGACAACGCTTTAGTGTTCCAACACTTCCTCACAGCGAAGACACATGTAGGGCCCACTGATAAACACTAAATCATATCACACACACACACGAGAAGAAGATGGGCTCTTGTGACATAAGATCCTGTTACTAAAAGACATGTGACACAAAGTAAAGTGTGTTCAAGTGAAGTACTCGGTTTTACAATAAATAATTGGTGAACTAAGAGCAACACGCAAGTTAATGGAGTCTGTGTGGACCCCCTGGACGGTCAACACATCTGGAAAGAAGCCATTTGGAGAATAACGATCCGTACAGACACAGACACAGACACACACACACACACAAACACACACATACAGCTCCGTACCTGCATCTCACCATCACCTTGATGTTGCTGCCCCTCTCCTCTCGCTTCAGTGCCGCCATCTCGACGCCGAACTGGACCAGACCCTGATCCTGTTAGTAACCAGACTCAGTAGACCTGCTGAGACGCGGCATACAACCGGGTTAGCAATGTAGCTCGCTAATGCTAATAAACAATAATAGTCCAATAATAGTTTACTGATTGACGGATTCCCCACCGTTACCTGCTGCTTGCTCGTCGTATATGTTGCAGTTTATGTTGGACCCCTCTTTACGAACCGAGTTAAACTAAACCGAACTCTGAGCGGAACTCTGGCGCTCTACCGCGTCCTTCAAACGCTGCACACTAACTGTTCAAAAGTCGTTCGACCAATGGCAGGACAGGACAGGACGGAGCAAGCTACGCCATTGGTCACGAGGGATGGGACTTTTTTTTTTTTAAGTTGTATTCAACAAGCTTTATTTACAAACTAGAGGGTACTCAACGCAGAAGAGCGTTATAGTCAGGATACAACTTTATTGATCAGCCAAGGGGAAAATTAGTACGGTTAGTTGATATGATAAACTAGTTTGTTTGTAAAATACAAATGTAAGACAAACAGTGACGAGAATAAATTCATCATAATAATAAAAGAAAAAGAAACACACACACACACACACACACACACACACACACACACACACATACGTATGCATATACATAGTATATGTATATATATACTATGTATGTATATTGTATCTCTCTCTCTCCCTGTGTATATATATATATATGTGTGTGTGTGTATATATATATATATATATATATATATATATATATATATATATATATATATATATATATATATATATATATATATATATATATATATATATATATATATTTATACACACACATATATGTAAAATGTAATAATAAATACGGAAACAATATCCATACCGTCATATAATACAATATAATACATGTGTGTGTGTGTGTGTGTGTGTGTGTGGGTGTGTTTGTGTGTGTGTGGTAGGTACAACATCTATAGTCTCTGCCCTAGTCTCCCCCATCTCTCTCTCTCTCTCTCTCTCTCTCTCTCTCTCTCTCTCTCTCTCTCTCTCTCTCTCTCTCTCTCTCTCTCTCTCTCGCGCTCTCTATGTCTCTCTTTCTTTGTTTCGGTCATCCCACTCACACCCTGGGTGACGATGACCTCTTCCGGGGGCGAGTGAGGAGGCAGAAGCGGGTAACTTCAGTCTCTCACTTCGCTTCCAGAGCAAGGACTCTCCCTCGCTCTCTCGCTCTCTCTCTCTCTCTCTCTCTCATCCCTCGCTTCCCCTCTTCCTTGAGAAGGAGAGAGCCGTCGACAGGACGCCCGGTCACATCTGTACGGCAGGTAGACCTTTACTAGCTCTTCTGTTGTGTGAAAGTGTGTGTGTGTGAGTGTGAGCGTGTGAATGAGTGTGTGTGTGTGTGTGTGTGTGTGTGTGTGTGTGTGTGTGTGTGTGAAAGAGTGTGTGTGTGTGAGTGTGTGTGTGTGTGTGTGTGTGTGTGTGTGTGTGTGTGTGTGTGTGTGAGAGTGTGTGTGTGTGTGTGTGTGTGTGTGTGTGTGTGTGTGAAAGAGTGTGTGTGTGTGAGTGTGTGTGTGTGTGTGTGTGTGTGTGTGTGTGTGTGTGTGTGAAAGAGTGTGTGTGTGTGAGTGTGTGTGTGTGTGAGTGTGTGTGTGTGTGTGTGTGTGTGTGTGTGTGTGTGTGTGTGTGTGTGTGTGTGTGGGTGCGTGTGTGTGATGGGGGTCGAGGATCCCATTGACGGGAATTTTAAAAGAAGTGAAAAGTAGAATATGATGTAACACAAATTCTGATATATTAAAATGTGTTATATGCGTTGATAATATGATTAAATGCTTTTATTCATATTGAGCATCACATTATACCAGATAAACATTGTATGTTATATGACAAAATAAACCTTAAATATCCAGAACTTATGTTAAGCTCAGAGCCGATAAACAGGACACTTTTGACTCTTCCTGTTTTATCTTGTGGCTTCACTGCACTAAATATGTTTATTCTGATACAACCCTGTAATATTTAGTTTCCCTGCAGTCCCTAATATTACTCATAGTCATGAACAGTGTCTGTATCTATTCTTTAGCTTCTTTATTTTAGATTATTATCGACTTATTGTTGTTTGTTGATGATATCAATCTGATCATGTCATATATTCTGTGTGATCTTTGAGTATGATTCGGGTGTAAAACAGTTCCATTATAACCCCGGTTCTCTTGGTGGTTCTGAAAGAGTTCTACAGGATAGCATTAATGTGTGTGGATCATTCTAGCTTATTGTTACCCAAGAGCTGGCCCATTGTTCTGTTGAGACATCAGAGACAAGAACCTTTCCTCAACATGACGTTCTGTTTCAGAACGTGAATCAGTAGATCCTCCAGTCGTGGGAGCAGTTTCACCATGCAGGCAAAAATTTGAAAAGTTAACGTTGGAAATATTTCTACATCTGTTTCATTCATTCTATTATTCAGATAATATCCAGAAGCTACACCAATGTGCCATGAATATTCAGTAGCAGGTCTGATGGTTAGCTTGCTGCTGCTAGCCCCTAGCATCTGGTATTATGGGCTGTATGGCAGGTGCACTGTAGTGTGTGGGTGATGGTTCAGCTCCTGATGGTTCAAGAGATGGAGATTATAGATTCATTCATTATCCGAGTGACCTTAAAACAGGAAGTTGGTTCTCCACAAAACACCACAACGCACACACACAACACAACGCAATACAACACAACACAACACAACACACCACACCACACAACAACACAACAACACCACACAACAACACCCCAACACAACCCAGCAACACAACACACCACACCAGGCTCAGAGGCACCACGGCAGCAGGCTGTTGGGTTGTGAGAGTGGCGAGGTGGGCGGGACAAAGATCCATATTAACACAACACACACACAACACACAACACCCAACACACACATGACACATGATTAATCGGCAGGTTGCGCCCCAGCGGCCCAAAGGACCATGTGACTCGCCACGCCACCAGAGACAAAACCCCCCCACCCACCCACCCCCGGGCCGAGCGGAGGAGCGTGGGCGAAGGGTGCAGGAGGGCACCCATCCCACCGAGGGCCGGGAGAGAGTGTGTGTATGGTGTGTGTGTGTGTGTGTGTGTGTGGGGGGGGGGGGTCTATAGGGAGTGTGTGTATGGTGTGTGTGTGTGTGTGTGTGTGTGTGTGGGGGGGGGGGGTATGGTGTGTCTTTATGTGTGTGTTTGTGTGTATGTGTGTGTGGGGGGGGGGATGTGTATAGGGAGTGTGTGTATGGTGTGTGTGTATGTGTGTGAGACTGAGAGTGTGTGTTAGAGACTGAGTGTGTATGAGAGACCATGTGTGTGTGACTGAGTGTGTGTGTGTGTGTGTGTGTGTGTGTGTGTGTGTGTGTGAGAGAGAGAGAATGGTGTAAGCTTAAGTAACTGATGATGTTTCATTACTGTCAGAATGTTGTTCTCTGGGTCTGAGAGAGAGGGATGGAGGGAGAGAAAAAGAGGTAGAGAGGGAGAGAAAGTGTTCATCAGGGTCTATTGTGAGTTGTAAATCAGGGTGAATGTGTGAACCTATAATATATAATGTAGTCATGTGTATGTGTGTGTGCGTGCGCGTGTTTGTGTGTATGTGTGTGTGTGCGTGTGTGTGTTCATGCGTGCGTGTGTGTGTGTGTGTGCGTGTATGTGTTTGTGCTTGCGTGTGCGTGTGGGCGTGCGTGTGTGCGTGTGTGACCAAGCCTCCATCTGTCAGAGGATGGGCGGCCCCAAACCAACATTTTTGTATCTGTGGGCGTTCAAAAGACCGGAGAGGGGGGCGGGACTCTCTTTGTGACTTTGTGATGTTTGTCTTAAGATGAACCCTATTTATTATAATTCCAATCATTGCAATTACACCTTATGATTATAATTATATATAGGGGCTGGGGGAGAGTTTTATATCATAATTCAGTCGCTTTAGAATAATATAAATCTTTTACAAATTAAATAAAAATGTTTGTTTAAATTAATGTATATACAAATTCATTATGAAATTATTCATACAATTTTTGATTAAACCCTTCCCCTAAACCTATATAATACATAATATCTAAAATGACAAAAGAGAAATATAAATTTCCATATTTTGATATCGATTGTTATATAATATATATTAATTATATATATATATATATATATATATATATATATATATATATATATATATATATATATATATATTGCACTATTGCACTACTCAAGTACAATACTGCACCTTAATTCCTTTGCACTTTTGCTTAGAACGCCAACTACATTTCATTGTCTCTGTACTTGTACTCTGCACAATGACAATAAAGTTGACTCTAATCTCTCTAATCTAATCTCTCTAAAATATTGATAGTCCCAGACAATAAGTGGCATGTGTGTGTGTGTGTGTGCGTGTGCATGCGTGTGTGTCACACAAACTATTCTCATTCTTATTCCCTGCTCCGACTGAGATTGTTTCTGTCCATTTTGGTTGGCACTATTGCACTACTTAAGTACAACCCTCGCTGGTTAGACGTTTCTTCATCACTTTGTTTGTGTTTATGCGTCATCAGCCGTGATCTCATTTTCTTTAGTTGACAGTCAAGTCCTGATCTGACCTGGTCCCAGGACCAGGTGCCTTCTGTAGGCGCGAGGTGTTGGTTCAGCTGGAAAGCCTGCTAGTCCAGTGGACAACGTGTTCTGACGGTTATCTCTGTTGGCTGTTGGGGGAATCAGGGGAGGGAGACTCCAAAATCAAAAATGTGATGAAGACGCTTGTGATGAAGAGTTTGGCACTGAAAGTGCATGATGATGACGATGATGATGATGATGATGATAGTTCCTCCCCACCTAAGAGGATGAATGGGGAGTCCCTCTGGATCATTATCATCATCATCATCATCATCATCATCGTCCTCATCATGCAGTTTCAGCGCCATGGTGTGATATCTGGTGTGACATCTGGTGTGACATCTGGTGTCCCCGCTCCGTTCCAGAGCTGCGTCCCCCAGGTGTGCTGACCTGCTCTCCCTCTGGTCAACAGGAGCCGCCGGGACCCAAGGCCACCTGCAGGCCGCCCCCCCTCCCCCCCGGCACCGCGTCTCGCCGGGCCGTCCGACATTCACGCCGGACGAGACGGCGTCATGGCGCACGGCCGGCCCGACGTCAGCCACATGTACGGCCCCCCGGCGCCCCCCCCGCCGTACGCCTGTGCCGCGGAAATGTACCCGGACCAATCGGCGAGCTACCTGGCCACGCCCCCCTGCGCGGTGTCCTACCACCACCACCACCACCGCCCCGCGCCGCCCTGCTACAGCTCCGCGCCCAAACCGCCCACCGCCGACGGGGCGCCGCGGCCCCTGGCGCCCGACTACGGCGGCTTCTACCCGGCCAGCTGCCAGCGGGACCCCCAGGGCCCCTCGTACCCGGACAGGAAGTCGCTGTACCCGTTGGAGTCGCTCCGCGTGCCGCCGCCGGCCCTCACGCCGCTGAACACCATCAGGAACTTTGCGCTGGCGGCGCCCGCCGCCGAAGGTCCCATCATGGCCGCGGCGTTTCATCCCCACGGCCTGCCCCTGCGGCCCATCCTGCGGCCCAGGAAGTATCCGGCCCGGCCCAGCAAGACGCCCGTGCACCAGCGGCCCTTCCCCTGCCCGGCGGAGGGCTGCGACCGGCGGTTCTCGCGCTCCGACGAGCTGAGCCGCCACGTGCGCATCCACACGGGACTCAAGCCCTTCCAGTGCCGCATCTGCCTGCGCGGCTTCAGCCGCAGTGACCACCTGACCACGCACATCCGCACGCACACCGGCGAGAAGCCCTTCTCCTGCGAGCAGTGCGGCCGGAGGTTCGCGCGCAGCGACGAGAGGCGGCGCCACCTGAAGATCCACCTGAGACAGAAAGACAAGAAGAGCTCCTGAAGCCCCCCCCCCCCGCCCCCCCCACCCCTGCCTCGTACACCTTCGGCCCACTCCCGCTCACACCTCTACCTGGCTCCTCCCTCGTGAGGGCACACTGCCAGGCGACCAGGTATCCACTCACCACGACACAACACGACCTCGTGCACTCAGAAGGGAACCCGGGACCGACACTCACCTCAAGGCTCTGAGTGGGCCCAGTGTCGCGCTCCGCGGGTCAAAAGGCTGATCCGTCTGAACATGATCCAGAAGTCTGTGACTATTACAGGTGATGTTACTGGTGACCAGACTGGTCTGTAGGACTAACACCTCACCTGCACCCACCTGTACTCACCCAACATCTGTGAGAGAAGCAGGTCTGGAGGAGGAGGAGGAGGAGGAGGATGTGGAGGAAGAGGAGGATGATTGAAGTTGTTTGAAGATTTTGAACAGTTTAGGAACCATACTAGCCTTTAATATAAAACAGACTTGAATAAGTTGTGATTGGAAGTGTTTCAAGAATAAAAAGTGATGCGTGTGGTCTTAAGTCTCCAGTCAGAGTTCTGTCTTCACTCTAGTTCTACAGCACACCTTCCTGCTTGGGTCGGAGCACAACATCTTTGACAGGTTATTTGTAATCAGGTGTCTGATTGGTCCAGGCAGGTTAGAGCCGCAGATGATCCGAGAGAGATGAGGAGGGCTAAAGGCCCTGGGGTAGCAGCTAGGGGTCTAAGCTGCACGGTAGTTGAGGCTCCAGCTAATGCCCAGTCACTGACTGATGTAATGTGTCCCACCACTAGAGGAAGCTGCTGCACTGATCCTGTGTGGTCTCAGGCAAACCCTGGATGATTCTTACTTTGTTTATGATTCACTTGATAAAGTTGAACTTGAAGTTCTATGGGGACAGTAGGCTATAAACTACAGGCCCCAACTCTGAAGGTAAAATATACAGCTCCAGGCAACAAACTTTATTTGGTGTTGATAGAAGATATCCGGTAAGAGGCAGAAATAGGGAATAGATGCCAAATCATGCAGTGTTAGTGCCTTGCTCTGCCTACTGCCTACTGAGATACACAGGGAATGTAACCCCTCCCAATAACAGAAGACCTAGTTAAGGCATTAGGTTAGAGATGGTGATAAGTTAGAGAAGGTTAGTCTTAGTTAAGAGATTGTGGGATCAGAGGAAAGCAGTGCCTTGTGGGAATTATGCAATATGTCATCATTAACTTAATACAATATTCTATATTTAGCGTGGTCATTATTCGGTGCATTTATTGAACACTGTTCTTGACTGAAACTGAAACGCTAAAAGCTTTCAATATATGTTTATTTTTTTAGTAGGCATAAATCAGATAACACGTATTAGAACATTGAACATGGTTCTATTAACTACCTTCACAATCCTTCTGGTAAAGATCTTGAAGTGTTCAGAAGTCAGAGAAGGACCGATCATCTCAGCTAGTGTGAGTGGATAACCCTAGAGACACCCCTAGAGACACACTCCGGGTCCGGGGTAGGGCTCCGAGCCGCACCAGAAGTCTGGAGGTTGGGAGATCTCCATCAGCCACACCTCGGAGACGGGCCCCCCCAGGGAGGTCTGTGCTCCCCTGGCTTCCCTCGCTTCCTCCGGTATGACCTTGTAGTAGTGGCAGTCTCTCCCGTCGTCAGGGTCGTACGGAGGGGCCAAAATATCCAGGAATGCCGTGGGTCCGTCCACCGCGTCGATCCGGTGCAGGTTGTCCCGGTGGGGAGCCAGGACACAAGTGTCGCTGTGCTCAGTGTACTCCCCGGTGGACCGTAGCACCGAGCGGCGCATCGAGCCTTTCTGAAACGGGGGGGAAGACTCCGGAGCTCCGGGCGACGAGCACCTGTCCAGCCGGTCGAAGCACGTGATCCGCGTCTTGCCGTACAGGACCCTCAGCATGCCGTGCATCCCCGGATGGTCGTGCAACGGGATGGACGCCCCGCGCTTCAGAAGAAACACCCCCATGCTGAACGCGTCCGTCTCGCAAATGTGCATGTAGGTGACCGGAGGAGGGCCGCCGTGGGGCGAGTGCTGGGGCTCTTCGCTCCGGGGCTCCGCCAGTCTCAGGTCCGCCGCCCTCAACTCCGTCAGCATAGCACGCAGTTTGTTCTGCTGCTCCGGGAAACACCTGGTGGCTTCACCAGGTCGCCCGCCGCTCCGGAAGGTAGCGAGCGCCTGGCGGGCGACCTGCTGCACGATAGAACTCATGTCGTCGTCCCTGGGCCTCAGGACCGGGCCAGGTCCGGGGTCGGTCCACCTGGAGCTGTGAGCCGGGGCTTGGCAGGTCCTCGACGCTGTCAGCCCCAGAGAACCAACGGTGGATAGAAAAAAAAAAAAAAAAAAAAACCGCTCAGAGTGCTGAGCCCGGGTCCTGGTGACCTCCTCTCAACTCCAGGCTGTCCGACACGTCTCTCACGTCCGCACCACACTGCACACTGCACACTGCGCGGCGCGGTGCATTGTGGGACTAGTATGCCCAAAACTGTCTGTATGACCCTGGAAGAGGTAAAATTAAAACAATACGAATATTAAATTATTGGTTCCGAAGTCATGTGGTGGACACGCCTGGGTATGAGCGTTACGACCGAGGGCTCTCCTATCACGTGTTCCTCATAACTGCTCATCACATTAGTGACGTAACCTGTGACCCCACCGGAATCACATGTCTCACGGAGAATATTTTACGGGGTGCACACCGAAACATGGACATATTCCGGACACCGAGGACGAGACGCGGCGCCAGTAGAGCTGCTGTTTAAAGGTTTTCTTTGTCATATCTGGTGTTCAGTATAACAGCAATGTCTCGTACGATATTACCTAAATAAGAAGGATGATGACATGTATGAAGATTGCATTATAACCAGAGACATCGAGAGCCAAGGGCGTAGCACTAAATTCTGCCCCCCCCAAGGACCATACCCCAACATCGGCTATATCATAAAGCTTTCCATTATGACTTAACCATAATTCAATAGTCTACTTAAAAGCCACTGTATAAGAAAAAAAACAACCACACAGACTGTATTTACCCATCATATTTGATGAGTGAACAAGAATGGGACATATTTTTCAATTTAATACTATAAGGCATAAAACAAAGCTTAAAATGCCATATTACTTACTACGACACATTGCCAAAAATGACATCCATAAAAGGTAACCAAACAAAACATGACTCAATAGTCATTGTTCTGTAAAGAGAAAAAAGGCCAAAAAGAAACATTTGCACAAATATTCTAAAAACAAAAATAGTACAATTCTATCCATAATTCATATTCTAGTTTTAACATAATACAGAAGTTTACTCTGCAGAAAATGCCCATGCCCATTCTTGTTGGCAAAATCACTGATGAGGTCCTTAAAGGAAAATGCCACTGTTTGTCCATACTGAAACTACGTTCTTCCCTGATCTTAGATCAATAGAACCAACGTGACCTGCACGCCGTCACCTGAACTACCTGTAGGCTAGTAGTTGAAGTAAAAAGTCACGTTGGTTCTATTGACAGAAGTAACAGGGGGAGGGGGAGAGGATCTTTTAGGAGTGATGATATTACTGCGCCGACGTCGAAGTGCTCCCAGGTGTTATTCCGCCATACATTATAGTTATCCTTTTTTATCTGCTTAGAAAATTGCCATGTTTCATTTTGTGTAACCATACTTGGGTCGTTTAACTACTCATGTAACCGTATTTAAATAGGGAAAACGTGGAAGTGCTTGGTTGCTTCTAACTTCACCCCCGTTTGGATCCTAAGGAATATACTGGGCCAAGCTACATGCTATCAAAGTAGCGCTGCGCGCCAGAGCGATCGAGTGCACACACGAAAGTGAGAGAGGTACGTATCGGGCTGGAATTGACTTGCTGCAGATAACGCATACGTGTACGGATCATGGCTGCCATGCGTATTCTGCGACCGTTTGGTGCGTCGGTAGCGCACGTCGTCGCTAGCGAACACGACGCGTCAGCAAGATTCAATACTGACAGGAAACTTGGGGGGCGACTGTGTGAATAAACAGTGACCTCGAGGTCAGAGTCGGGGAAGTTATTATCAGCATAGCAGAAAATTCTGAAGAGAGACTGTCGGACCTAGTCCGTAACTTCCCACACCTTTATGGCCACACTCTTTCTATGCATAACGATAAGCATGCATGTCAGACCAGCTGGCGACAGATCGCGTTGGTTACGGGTGTTGATGCAGAAACATGCAAAAACAAGTGAAAAGGCATCCGAGACCGCTATGTGCGTGACAAACAGAAGAGATCGTCTGTCCCTCCATCATAAAACACCTGAGCTGGCTTCAAAATTTAATTTCCCACAGAACATTCCTCACTACAACAGGGTACGTGTTTATTGTTTTTAAGTTTGCCTTTTGGGTGTTAAAACATCTCTACATCCATCTCCATTTTGTATTTCCCCAGGGATCAATAAAGTATCTATTGTAATAAACATGGGTTTTACCTTGGGCAACAAATGCCAGGAATGTCAGAACCCTTTAACAACCACACAGCAAAGAGGGCAACGTACAAAAAGGACAATCTTTATTAACAGCACGATCAATTCATACAAAGGAGTGGAGAGTTACGACCAGGTAAGGAAGACAAACGAGGGGAACACATGGGCTCCCTTTAAGTTGAGTCTCAACACACAAACTGAAGAACAACTACACACAGGGCTAGACACTAGCTTTAATGCCAAAGGCACGCTACACCCTCTAAGACACTGCAATGTAACACACCAAAAAGGAGAACCTTAAAATGTCCCACTTGCCACTCCCCCCCCCCCCCCCCCCCAAGCAATTCTCCCTCACACTATTAAAATCGCAAAATAAGGCAACATACACAATATAAAATATGTGTGGTGTACATTGAAGTGCAAGTTAATGCTACTTAGCTCGCCCACTGGGCGAAACCCTCCCCCGGGTTCTGAGCTTGTGTCACCATCCAACACCCCGGGGCAACGGCTTCACTGGACGGCGGAGACAGGACCTGGAATCAGCGTGCAGCGAGCAGCAGGAGCAGTGAGCAGCAGAGTGAGTGTTGCACAGGGAGCCGTGGCAGCCCAGCACTCTCTAAGATGGCCCTAGATCTGGCTACAGGAGGCAGCCAGCCTCCCCTCCTAGCCTATGCAGCTAACTCCCCCCTGGCTATACCTGTCTTCATTGCGGGCAGCTCTAAAGAACTGTGAACGACACCCTGTCCCAGTCCCTCCTAACGGAGTGCCGTGCGTGTTGCTCCAACCCTCCTGCTGCATCTGTGAGTCTTTTAACCGTTCCTCTCCCTCTCGCTTGCTCCTCCGCCACATCAGGTTGATAATTAGGGAGTCCTTGCTCTTGAGGTCACTCACTTAGTCTCACCACACTAGATTACTACTATCTACTACTAGCTACACCTTGCAGATGCCAGTCACAATAAGGATAGTAATAGTAATGCAGACAAGTTTCTTACGTTCATATATCCTTATTTACCATATGCACATTATTTCCTATGTCCAATATTTAAGACATTACATAGCCCAGTGTGATCGAATGTGAGGTAAAGATCCAGTGTAGGCCTACTATATTCTACCAGGTATTTAATATGACACTGTTTGTAGATGGCTAAAGAGTCTGACACACCGGGCTCCAGCACATCTTCTGCCACCATCTCACCTCCATTATCTGTGCCCTCCATGCCACCTAGTACATCTCCCTGCACCCTCATCTCCACCTTCCAACCCTACGCCACAACCACCCCCACCTTGTTCATCCTCACCATCTGCATCCACGTCCTCTGCATCCTCTACGCCTTCTGGGGCGAGGGCTGCTGCTGGGGCTGCTGTCAGGAGAAGGTGGAGGCAAACCCCTGAGATGAACACCGTGGATGCCGCCCTCTCCAGACAGACAGACTCTACCAGAGGCTGGATGAGATCATGGAGGAGCGGCCACGTGCAGCTGAAATATCTACTCCAGTTTTGGGAATGATGTAGGCATGTTCCTACTCGAGCAGAACACCATGAGTCTGCCAGAAGACTCGTGAGGGAAATACAACGGGTCATGCAAGTGTGTGATTTACATTAGGCCATATGCACGCTTTGGGCCCAAGTGCCCCAGTTTTGTTTCAATGTTTACAAATGTGTTTACATTTGGGGAAATCGACCCCAGTTTTGTTACAATGTTTACAGCAGAATGGTGTTGACATGTTTTTGTTCTGTATGGGACATCAACACAACCAATTTTGGGACAAATGAAACATTTTTTATTCAATAACAATTTCTTTGTATATTCTCTCTCACGCACGCACGCGCTCACTCACGCATTCAGCCATGAACAAATGAATCAGAAAAATACTAACCCGCATTCAACTGAGGTAGCATGCCTCACTGGAGCACAGTGTCCTGGTAGGCAAACCTGCCAGACTGGGTCTGAATATAATTTATCAGACATCTCCATACTTACTCCGGCTTCCTCCCACAGACCAAAAACATGCAGGTTGGGGATTAGGTTAATTGGTGTCTCTAAATTGACCATAGGTGTGTATGTGAGTGTGAATGGTTGTTCGTCTATATATGTTAGCCCTGTGATAGGCTGGCGACCTGTCCAGGGTGTACCCCGCCTCTCGCCCGTTGCAGCTGGGATTGGCTCCAGCCCCCCCGCGACCCTCGTAGAGGATAAGCGGTTTCGATAATGGATGGATGGATCTCCATACTTGACCATTAGGCTGAGTGGCGCGGTCAGATGAGAGACGTCCTGTGCAGAGGAGGTTGGCGTCTCCTGCAACTGCTTGCCTCCACTCTCCTGGTGCATCGTCAGCGACATCACCAAAGCTGCCGGGGATGCACCTTGCCCGCTCCACTTTGTTGACTGAACACAGGTAGTTGTACAGAGCCACGCACGCCTTGGTTACATCCTCCACCTGGCAGCAGCATAGTATAGATATGCTGTATAGATACTGGATAGATATGATAAACTCACCTGGATATGGTCGCATCAGGTTTACTTTTAAAGGAAAAGCCTCGTCAGCGACAAAGACAGGGTGGCAGAGTACCGCTGGGGGTGGCAGAGACGGCAATAAGTTGGTTCCCAAAGTCACATCTGAAAAACACCCCAGCATCACTGTCACGGCCATAGGCACCAATGTCCACAACAGTGAACCGTCACATATGGCATTGGAGACAGCCATCAGAACGAGGCTGAAATAGCCTGGTGCACGGCTACGAATGTTTTCCGTTGATTGCTCCCACACAGTTAGGGAAATGCCACACACGGACGAAATCTTCCTGGGTCTGTCTCCATTGCTCCAAACTCCGGTACGCCACAAAAACATCTTTCAGACCAATCCATATTGCCCTGCACACTTCTTCTACGAGTTTCCCTACAGTTGCGGTGCGGATACCAGTTTGTAGATGGCAGACAAGCTCACCCCGGAGTTTATCGGAGGGTGACCGCCAGCCTCTCTGCAGATGTTATTGGCGCTGTGTGTGTTACCTAGTGTTGAATGAGAGGCCCGACTCAGGCCAGCAGGTCGTCGAATACCCTGGCTGCCGCGGGTATTCTGCGACCGTTTGGTGCGTCGGTCGCGCACGTCGTTGCAAGCGAACACGACGCGTCCGCAAGATGCAATACTGACAAGAAACTCGGGAGCGACCGTGCGAATAAACACAGTGACCTCGAGGTCAGAGTCGGGGAAGTTATTATTAGCATGGCGGAAAGTTTCGAGGAGAGACTGCGGGGCCTAGTCCGCAATTTCCCACACCTCTATGATCACACTCTTTCTATGTATAGCGATAAGCATGCATGTCAGACCAGCTGACGACTGATCGCATTGGTTACGTTTATTGTTTATTTACATGAGAACGCAATACACGCGCTTTTGTACGATTTCCGATCTGATATCACTGACTGTGGTCTGCCCCAAGTGGAGACCTCCACTATCATGCAGACTTCACCGGTGGTGGTTCCACTCTCACTCCCCTTAACTTGGTGTGGCATGGTGGTTTGTTTGGTTTGTTTTGTAGTGTTTTTCCTTGGTTTGAGTTATGGGTCCCTTCCCCTTTTTTGATTTAGTCTGTCTGTCTGCCAAGCTAAGTCATTGCCTTGTTCCTGCCATTGTTTGTTTATTTATTTACCGCGATAAACAGCGATTTATTTTTACACCCAGGCCGTCTACACTTGGCATTTTTGTGTTCTTTTAAAATCTAGTAAATTCTTATCAATAAAACTTTATGTGTGGAAGTCGGTCTCCAGTCCTCTTATTTGTTTTTATTTGTTTTACTGGTGTAGCAAATCTGTGTGACCTTCTGTTAAGGGTTTTGTTTATTTCCTGGGGTGCAACTCCCCAGGTGGCGTTGTCAGGCAACTTTCTCCTTTCTCCCCTCTCCCCCTCCATTTGGCCACACTTAGAAAGCAAAGACACTTTATTTTCATAGGTGCGTGGTTTTTGTGCTGCAATTGGGTCCAGTACCGACCTGCTATACAAGGTCCTATAAGGTCTTAGAAGGCTTATAGGCCTGCTGCTTCACTCTTAACTTTCCGTTACTTTCTGTCTAGTTATGCAATTATTACAATATGCCACATATCGTCAGTGAATATCTGTCAAAAATGTATTTCTCTTAATGTCCCGTTGGCGTAATTACACCCATCACGTGTCTGCATCCAGGCTTTGTATTTCTGCGTGCGTGCGAGTGCTGTAGCCATTCCGTGTGTGCGGTATCATAGGGCTCCCTGGAAGGACGTGGCGTGGTGCATGTGGATCTCCTGCCAGAGCAGTGAGCTGTTCCAGGCCTTCTCCCACTTTGACCTGCACAACATGATCCGTCTGGGCGTCCGTCTGGGCGTCCGTGACGGCGCGGCCTGGAGCGAGCCTCTCAAGTTTGATTACAGCGACTTCGGTCATAAGCTGCTGAAGGTCAAAAACGTCCATGACTAGCATTGTATCGTATATTGTGAATATGCAGTATATGTACGAAAATAATATCCCGTAATTAGGCCTACGACTTGGATTCTTATTTGATTAGTTGTGCGTAATTCTGATCAAATTGTTCGTATTTCATCGTTAATATTGTGAAGTAGGCCTATATTAAAAAAAAAAAAAAAGACAATTAATGTACCAATCATGACAATATATGCGATAAGGTGTGCTGGGTTAAGAATGTACTGATCAGTCAGTACGTTTACATGCAGCAAGAAATTCGAATTTCGACTTTTTAAGTGCATGTAAACACCTTAATCCGACCTACTTCGGACATCTCAAAATCGGATAACAACACCTGTTAACAACACCACGTACTGCAGGATAATTCGTTCATAGTCGGACTTTTAACGACATGTATACTCAGCAATCGGATCTGAATCGGATTTTGCATTCTGCGCATGCGCAGTGCCATTCTGCACATGCTCAGCGCCACATAGCGTCCAGAGTCAGCCCATGCTCCGGCTGTTAATCCGATTCTCTGAACGGCATGTATACTCGGACAAGTGATCCGGTCTTACGCATGTCATTACTATCTGATCCGATCAGAACTTCGAATTTCTTGCTGCATGTAAACGTACTGAGTGTGCCATGATAGTAAAGGATTACACATGTGATCCCGCGGAATAACACGGGTGTTCTGCAGAGATATGCGGTAGGCCTACTTACTCCCAAAACCGCTTTCATATCTCTAAAGCACATTCCTCTGCAGGCATAAAGACCCAGAACAGACACAATATAGGCAGAACACTTTAGGCACAGCATCCTTGGATACGAAGCTGGGTGTATCTCTACGCGTATTTTAGTACTCATTCCCTTCTTTACTCCGCAGTTATTAATCATAAAATAAAGTGAGTTAAAAGTAGTCAGATTCGAGAGTCATTCTTAAAGAACACGGCAATATTTTTGTACAACAAATACTACTTTATACAAATGTCCGTGTTCGCCCTTTCACCAGCATTCAGCGCTCCTTCTGGACGGCGACCCAGAGAGTGCGGCTGCAGTTTCCTTGTGCGGCCAACAGGAGGTGCGCTCGGGCGATCTGCTGCCCTCTCTCCGAACTAATCGACCGACCCCTGGACCTCAGTGACGATGTACAACCAACCAACTGAACCCCCCCGAGAGCAATATTTATATTGTAGTCTTAGCCTATGTTTCATGTCTTTCAATTCTTCTTAATTCTTCTTTTTAAATCAGTAATTCTTCTTCTTGATTCTCATTAAATATCCATCCTTTTTTATGCATTTTTGTATTTTATGTATCCTTTTCTTCATTGCACTAATAACACAAATCTGTGTGCAAACATGCCTGACAATTAAACTCTTCCTGGCTCTGATATGAAATATGCCAGACAGTGCCAGTATTGAGATTTTATTGTATCTGTATGTTAGTTTTGATTTAGAGAAAAGTTACACAATTTCCTCCTGACAGCTAAACACACAATTACCCCCATCATTATATGAAGGCATGGTTACCTGCTCTCTCACCTGGACTGCCCTCTGAAAGGCCTTCAGCCCCATCAGGACCTCCTGCCGGCCCACGTTCTCTGCGAGGTGGATCAAGCTGTGGTGGACTACCTGCTGCAGAACAGCAGCCAGTGTGTTGTGGCGCAACTCCTCAGGCAGCTGCACTCCTGTGAACCCTCTGACTTCTCCTATCACACTGAATCACACTGCTCCAGATGTTCTCCGACTCCTCTGTGGGCTGCGACA
The DNA here is from genome assembly GCA_036785325.1 of Urophycis tenuis. Classification (NCBI taxonomy): domain Eukaryota; kingdom Metazoa; phylum Chordata; class Actinopteri; order Gadiformes; family Phycidae; genus Urophycis; species Urophycis tenuis. The sequence goes on along the minus strand of JAXIVH010000004.1, from coordinate 11,273,682 downwards.
CGGAGGAGCATGGGGAGGAGGACAGAGGACATCCTGATCCAACGGCAGTGAGTTGATGGTGGAAGGAGAGGTCACGCGATCTGTTCCGCGCATCCGACTCCAGAAGTGATGCGGAACACGCAGCAGGAAGTAGCGCACGTACAAGTTAGCCTTAGCACACCTCACCTGCACATACTCCGTACTTCAACACATACTCTGACCTCAACACGTACTCTGAACTCAACATATACTCTGTACCTCAACACGTCCTCTGTACCTCAACACGTACTCTGACCTCAACATATACTCTGTACCTCAAATAGTACTCTGAACTCAACAGACACTCGGTTTCTCAACAGATTCTGACCTCAACACAGGTACCAAAACATGTACACCACATAGTGCAGCATCACGTTTCATACTAAACACATCATTTTTTGTAAAAGTACTCCATAGTCAGTGGTATTTCAGGGATAATGAGTGTAGCAATACTTGGAGATGTTGGATATATGTTTAATTCAGATTTTCACAGTACAGTGGTATACAGAAGGTTCCTCTAACAATGTTCTACAGACTGAACACAGGACGTCAGGACATAACATTACTCTACCACCAGGACGTAACGTAACTCTACCACCAGGACCTTAGGATGTAACTCTACCACCGGGACGTCAGGATGTAACTCTACCACCGGTATGTCAGGATGTAACTCTACCACCGGAACGTCACAACATAACGTAACTCTACCACGGGGGTGTCAGGACTTAACTCTACCACCGGGACGTCAGGATGTAACTCTACGACCGGGATGTCAGGACATAACTCTACCACCGGGACGTCAGGATGTAACTCTACCACCGGGAAGTCAGGACATAACTCTACCACCGGGACGTCAGGACGTAACTCTACCACCGGGAAGTCAGGATGTAACTCTACCACCGGGGTGTCAGGACGTAACTCTACCACCACGAAGTCAGGATGTAACTCTACCACCGGGACCTCAGGATGTAACTATCACCGCGATGTCACAACGTAACTATCAATGCAATGTTACGACGTAACTCTACCACCGGGATGTCAGGATGTAACTCTTACCACCGGGACGTCAGGATGTAACTCTATTACCGGGATGACAGGACGTAACTCTACCACCGGGACGTCAGGATGTAACTCTACCACCGGGACGTCAGGACGTAACTACACCACCAGGACTTCAGGATGTACCTCTACCACCGCGACGTCAGGACGTAGTGTAACTCTACCACGGGGACATCAGGACATAACTCAAACACCAAGACACCACACTTTCTTGTGTGCGTAGGATTCAGACTCATTGTCAGTGTTTTGTATGTGCTCTGCATTGCTTTCTGATGCTCTGGTAAAAGAGCACTGAATTAGCCCTGGTGCTACGCATAAAACATATTTTTCATAGCTACCCCATGCGTGCGCATACACACGCTCGCACACACTCACACACACACACGCATACACACACACACACATTTTAATAATTTCCCTTCTATTAATTATCGGTTTAAATGTTTAAATGTGAAGCATTTTCATACAACAAGTTCTGGACACCGAATTTACAAAATATATACTAACAGTTAAAACCCTAAAACCCTTTACAGCAAAGATACATTTCCCAGCAGGCATCTGGGGTCTGGGAGGCAGTACATTATATACATGTGTGTGTGGCGCGGGTCACTGGGTCACTCAGAGCCCAGTCCAAAGGTTAAAGGTGACAGCAGATGCCCCCCCCCATGTACGTTAGCAACCAACCTGCAGGTGTAGTGAGTCTGTGTTCATGTCCAGGTGCCTGGTTTGAATTGTGACGATATCTGTTGTTGTATTGTTATATGTTTGTGTTGTATTGTGTTATATTGTTGTGGTGTTGTATCGTTGTCTTGTTATATTGTTGTTGTGTTGTGTGGTTCTGTAATGTTATAGTGTTGTAGTGCTGGTGGTCTACGTTCAGCTAACATGTTCAGCTAGCTGGTCTCCGGGAGGAAGAGGAGGAGGAGATGCTGGTGCTCCTCTACACCTCGTAGCCCAGAGACCTGCAGCGCTGCCTTGGCTCCCAGACCCACTCCTGGTCCTGGTCCTGGTCCAGGCTGGGCCTAGAGGAGGAGGAGGAGGTAGGGCTTCTGTTGTCATAGAACCCAGAGTAGGGTTGACCCCCAGCTGACCTGAAAGTAAGAAACAGGAAACAGTCACTTTGAGGTGGCCATCTTGTTGAACAAAATGAGATTGTGATATGACACCATGTGGCCTCATGGAGTGATGTCATGACGTTGGTGAGGTCATGATGGCGATTAAGTAGTTTTGGTGATGACATCATGTTGGTGCTGATGTCATGTGGTGATGATGTCATGTGGTGGTGTCATGGTGACGGAGAGCCACTCGCCTGCTCTTGGACATCCTGTGTGGAGTGTGCTCAGTGAGCTGCTGAGGAGACCAGATGTTCATTCAGGACATGTAGAAACACTGATGAACTACAACTAATGTGGACAGACCACCAGAGGTGGAGAGATCTACAAGGCCTTTGAGCTGCACCGTTGGTGAGGAATTTAGAAGCACTTAGAAAGCGTGTGTGTGTGTGAGTGTGTGTACGTGGGTGTACATGTGTGTCTGTGTGTGTGTACCCGTGTGTGAACATGTGTGCTTGTGCCAGTGTGTGTGTGCGTGTACCTGTGTGTGAGTGCGAGTGGGGGGGCGGTCTCTCTGGTAGTACTCCTCCTGGTAGAGCTGAACCAGCCGCTCTGCCAGAGCGATCCTCTCCAGCAGGGTCTCGATGAAGCGCTGGACCCGGACCCTCCCACTGGTCTCCTGCCGCACCGCGGCTGCCAGGAAGCTCTGGATGCTCAGAGCCTCTCTGGGAGAGCAACAGGAAACAGGAAACACAGTCCAAGAGGTTAGCTAGAGTTTAGCTAGCAAGCTAGAGCTACAGCCTCTGCTGCTCTATCTTGAGGTAAAGTTGAGTTAGAAGCTAGCAGCCTATCCACCTCGCTGCTCTTTTTTGAGGAATCAGGGGCTAGCTAGTCCCTTCTTCTGCATATTGAGCTGGCTCGGTGCTAAGGAGCTACCTCTCCCGCTGCTCCAGCCGGTCCTCCGAGGCGCTGAGCTGCTCCCTCAGAGCGGCGATCACCATGACGACACCGTCCACCTGACGGCTCAGCGAGCGCTGCCTCTCCGCCGCGCGCTGCCGCTCCCGCGCCAGGTGCTGCCGGTGAGCGTGCTCACACAGCAGCGCCGTGTCCGTCTGGGCTAGCTCCCAGCTAACGCGCGCTAGCCGCCGCTGCATGCTGCTGTCGGCCGCGCGCAGCAGCACAGCTAGCCGCCCGCGCACCGCCGCCTCCAGCCCGGAGAACCTCCAGTAGTCTGCACACAAACAACATCATGATATACAACTATTCTATATATATCTATATGTACAGAACTATACACATATAACATCGATATACGGAACCATACATAGTTCTATATGTATAGAACTACATACATACATAACTATACATAGATATAGATTAATGCGTGGCGTGCGTGTGACAGCTGGTTTGAGCAGCCTCACCTCACCTGAGTCAGACAGGCAGGTTACCACACAGCCCTGCATGTAACATTCTTCCATCACTACAAGTAACTGGTTTATTCAACCAGTACCATGTGTCGGAGGAGCCCAGTAAAGCCACCCAGGTAAAGGATGTAAGTGTACCGGTGTATTCATCTATAGAGCCTAGAGAAGCCACCCAGGTAAAGGGTGTACAGGTGTATCTATCTATGGAGCTACCGAGCACTTCAGGAGTGGAGCTGATCAACAGTTACCGTACCACTTCGACCATCTCTCCCTTCTAGCTCCACAGACGGCCCTGGTCCTCCTGGGTCTGACCCAGATCCCGGCGGTGGCCTTGGGTCTGGGTCTGGACCCGGGTCTGGTGGTGGTCTTGGGGGATGTGGACTGGAGAGGCGGTTGAGGAAGAGAATCTGACTCAGACCCTCCTCCTTTTTCACAGCATCCCCCACTTCCTCATCCTCCTCCTCCTCCTCCTCTTCCTCTTGTCCATCTTCTTCCTCCTCTTCCTTGTCCTGGGCCCCCACCCCCACGCTGCGCGTCCGACGTCTCCCGAGGAGGACAGACTTCTCCCCCCACCGGGGGCCGGGGAGGCTGCCGCACCGCCACTGTGCCCCCCGGCCTGGCTCCGGGAGGGGGGCGTCTGGGGGACGGGGGATGCGGCGGTGCTCAGCGCGGGTCAGTAGTGGGGTGGGGGTCCCCGAGCGCTCCCTCCCCCCACACTGGGAGCAGCTCAACGAGAGCCCTGCCCCGAAGCTTCCACAGGGTCTGGAACTCAACTTCTGCTGCATGGCCACAACCTGAGCAGCTGGAGCAGGACGCACTGGACAACACACAGTACACAATACTACCATGAAATACTATTACAGAACTATTACAGTAAATAATTCTATTACTATAGAACACAGTCCTATGATATAACACTATTACTATAGAATACCGTCCTACTATAGAATACTATTACTATATAATAAAATAGAACAGAACTGAACAGAATGGAGCAGGAACCACAGGCCAAGGACAACATGGTACAGTACTAGAGAATAAAGTAATACCATATGATAATATATATATTAGATTATAGAAAGGAATAGTATATATTCTATGTTGTAGAATACTATAGAACATAGTACCATAGAATATAACAGCTATATCATATCATGAGATCACAATAGGGACATGCCTCTGCCAGGTGTCCCCTGAGTGGTAGACCATACAGATGTCGGCCTGCTGTGCCCCGTGTTGACATCAAGGTCCAGGCTGCAAGCAGCGCTCCTGCCAAGCTATGATCAGGGTCCAGGCTGCTAGCAGCTATCCTGCGAAGCTAGGTGTCAGCTAGCTAGCGGATAACAGGTCTATTAGCCGGCTAGCACTGTGGGTGGATCCTACCTCACGGAGTCCAGCCACACACCGTGTCCCTACCGTGTTCACGGGGATACTACGGGGTCGCCATGTCGCCGGGAGCCGCTCCCACGGCGGGTAACGGGGGTGGGAGAAGCGGGGCTCCCCGGGCTGAGGGTACCATCTACCCGGCTTGAGATGCAAGCCGCTGCGTCTAACACAGGGGGTGGTCGCACTTTATAACCTAACGACACACCCCCCTGGACCAATCGCATCTCTCGACACTTCTCCTATGGACCAATCATCTCTCTCAGATGGAGACCCACCCCTGTCGCCCTCTAATCCACCTGCTTGACGAGGGATGCGAGACACCTTAGGGAGGAAGGAACCCCAAATCGTTCAGATGTTAGTTTTAAATGTGGTGATATCTTATATGACCGTCACCATCATAATCTAAACCATTTTGTATCTGTTGTCTCTGTTCTATTCTTTACCATACTATTCTATTTTATACCACTCTATTATAGTCTTTTCAACTATTCTATTATCTCTACTCTGTTATCGAGCCCACTATTCTACTGTACTAATATCTCTACTAATGTTCTATTCAACCTTTTATATTCTGTTATATTCTAAACTGCTTGTTTGTTGTTTTCAATTCAATTAAACTATATTCAACTATTCTATTACAATGAGATCTATTCTATTGTGTTATATTTTGATCTGCTTTGCTCTGTTTTGCTTCCATGATAATATTTAAATCTAGTAGATCATTAACTGTGAGGCTCTGCTCCTTCTCCGAAGGGTCTGCGGCGCCAGTGCACCAACAAGACACCAACAAGCCCTGAGTCTAGCGAACCCTTGCAAACCACAGAAGAAGAAACTTCTGCTGTTGAGCCAATCAGCTTCTCCGGCGAGAGTTCCGTTTCAGCCAATCACCTTCCAAACGGAAGACTTCCGCTTTGAGGCTGAAGATGGATGGCAGAATGTCCACGTCTTCACCCGGTGTACCGCACCACAATGTCGGAGACTTCTACCCCAGAAAGTTCGGCTCCAAGCCGGACGTGGTGCCGTCGGGGGTGACCGAGAGGAAGGTGGGCCCGCCGGACCGCCAGCCCGACATGGTGTCGGTGGACGTCCTCCACACCAGCGACTCAGGAGGTTTGTTATGCTAGCAGGCTAACCTCTGGTGTTACTGTCAGAGCGTCTCTGACGGGGTTATCGGTGGAGTCATTCTGTATATCTTTATATTTTCCGTGCGATATAGGGAATCGTGTGTCGTATAGTGTGTATTTAGGTGATGGAAACCGAATGCCAGCACCGGTCCAATCTTGATGACGATCACACAACAACAACAACATTAAGTCCAAGACGGTTAGCAGGGCACCGGTAACAACTGGGTAAACACAGTCCAGTGAGCAGAGCTCCAGTAACAACTGGGTTAACACTGGCCGGTGAGACAGCTTCCAGGAGGTTTTCAAACTTGTCTTCATTCATTTCTCTTTCATCAGATTTCCTCATGCACCGGAAGAAGCAGGAGAGCGACACCTATGTCCTGGTAAGGCTTGAGATGTTGATTATGAATTAATGAGAAAAATGGGACGCGTCTATATTTATCAAGCTTATTTAGTTATATAGCTTGTGCTTACAATGTGAAAAAGGGAGGCTTTAATAAGAATGTATTCAGCAGCTTTCAGAACGCTAACCCATGGTTAGAACAGTAAACAATGCTTTCTCTTTTTATGGACATCCTGTTTGCCATGTGATGCTTGGAAGTAGCCTACTGTCCTACAGTGGAAGTAACCTACTGTCCTACAGTGGAAGTAGCCTACTGTCCTACAGTGGAAGTAGCCTACTATAGTCCTATAGTGGAAGCCTTGTGTCCACCTTACCTGTGGGGCCGGTGAGGGGTCAGAATCAGGCTGTAGGGCTGAGGTGGGTTTTACAGCGCTGGGTTCTACAGCAGTGCCTGCCGCCCATGCCGGTTCCCGTGAAAGGGCGGGAAAGTTTTCCAGGCCAAGGGCAGTCCCACTGAGCCCAAACGGGTCAGGTTGACGTTGCTCTAGGCCTAATCTGAGTGTGAGGTCACAAAGGTGTGGAGGAGTCACCATTCAGGGGGATGTTGGTTCCCTGACCTCAGGACCCCCGTTAAGATAATATATTTAGATTCTAGATTAAAATTATATCCAATAGGCTTTAATAGGGGTTCTTTAGCATTGTGTTATTGACTACATTCACAGATGGGTTTCCTACTGCCTACTTGGACGGTGGCTGGGAGGGTCATTTTATCCTGTGTGCGGTGACCATCCAAAACAGCCATTCATGTGATTATTAAAAAAATTGGCACAGCCCTACTGGTCGGCTCCCAGTACAACCAGTAGCAGACCGTGGTTGTACCACTTTGCATCTGGACAGTATTTACTGAAGTTAACTCTCCACTATTATAATATGTAACAGTTATACTCTCCATCACCACTTGGTGGCGGTGTTGAGTAAGGTTTGCCTGTCACTTGCAGCCTTCCCTCACCACGTGCCCTACCGGGAACCAGTTGGTGACTCCAGCTGTAGGCATGTGTTGAAGCATCGTGATTGGTCAAAGTGTTAGTATTTCCACATGTAGTGAGTGTATGTTGTCTCCCCAGGGAACCATCCATCCCTTCAGGAGGACCCACCGCTCCCTGCTGGGGAAACTGTCCCAGGAGGTTCGCCTGGTCACCTCCGACAGACGGGTAGGGGGGGTCGCACACCGTCACTCTGACTCCATCCTAACGCTTGTCTCCTTTAGCTTAGCAGCTAACCTTCCCTAGCTTGTGGTTGCCTAGCAGCCAGGTGAAGGCACCTGCCCGTGGAGAATTGATTCTGTTAGCAGAGGGCTAGCATTGGTCTTATACCGTAGGAGCTATAGTGTCCAGAGTGTCCAGTGATTTCCAGCAGCAAGCAGTGGAGCTGAACTCCACTGCTAGAATAGTCACACGGTGACCAACGGAACCCGGAACATAGCGTATGCTTCAGGCGATAGCGGGCCAGGCGTACGTGATCCACCGGGGCTGAAACACCTGGATTACAGGACCCCCCCTTGGGGATCAAACACGGTTTAGGTGGACCAAACACACGGAGGCCTGGTCCACATCCATGCCTCTGTGTTATGACTCCAGAACCGGATGTGTGGACCCCCTCATCCTCCCTGCAGGCTGTGTATGCCCTAACTGGTCTACAGCTCACAGGAAGTAAGGGACGGGACTGTCTCCTGTTCTACAGCACATAGGAAGTAAGATATTGGGGATAACTAGTGTCTCATAGGAAGTAAGATACTGGGGATAACTTGTGTCTCATAGGAAGTAAGATACTGGGGATAACTAGTGTCTCATAGGAAGTAAGATACTGAAGATAACTAGTGTCTCATAGAAAGTAGGATACTGGTTATTCCTAGAAAATGTAATTCCACACGAGGAATTACTTGTGCATAGGAATGCCCGTAGTAGTTCAGATAAATTTAGTTGTGGTGGGGATCGAACCCACGCTCTACCCTCTGAGCTATGCCGTCCAGTTGACTGCTACTACAAAGAAGCTGCTAATGGTATTTCACTAGTTATTGTAGATATGCAAAAATCAACTTGCATAGACATAACATTGAGCCTTTTGACTCTGCCTACTGCCTTGCTCCTTTTGCCTTCGAATCACTAGTCAAATGTTTTGGGTGTTTTGGGCTTTTTATCGTCAAACTTTGTGCATGTCCTGAAATGACTTATTTGGTAGCTATCAACTGGACGGCATAGCTCAGTGGGTAGAGCGTGGGTTCCACACCCGGAGGGTCGGTGGTTCGATCCTCACCGCAACTAAATGTATCTCAATAATTACGGGCAATCCTATGCACAAGTAATTCCCTGCGTGGAACATTTTCTAGTTGTTATTATTTATTTATTTAATTTTTTATTATTATTATTATTATTATTATTATTATTATTATTATTATTATTATTGTTATTATTATCACTACTACTACATTACTATTATGACGATTGCAGCTCCTGTTCTGCATCGTACGTCTAAGGGAGACAGCTCGCTACGCGCGTGTGCTATTAAGCGTGTTGCGCTACGATAGAAAGACTAAAACACCCAAAACGGGAGCAGCTACCTTGGCTGTCATTTGAGAAATGTGCCGCAAAGGAGAAGTTTACACGCGAATCGAAGGCAACAGGAGCAAGGCAGTAGGCGAAGTCAAAAGGTTCAATGTTATGTCTATGGGAGGTTTTTGCATGTTTAATCGCAAATATCTCAAAAATCATAAAGTTGATGAAAATGAAAAATACATAGCACAGGTATACAGAAGTAGACCTTTGTAATACAGTTTGAATGAAATCTCAGAATCATATGACGAAAAGTGATATCTAGATTGTGCGTTCCTATGAACAGTAACTACTGTGTCTCATAGGAAGTAAGATACTGGGGATAACTAGTGTCTAAGAGGTTGTTAAATCGATGCTAAGGTAGTGTTGTCATTGTGCTGTTAAAAGACAGGTGTCCAATTATTTAAAGTGTGCACACCCTATGAACATACTGGTCAGAATCAAGTATTCACCAATGTAGTGGTACGATATATTCCTCATGTATTCTCTATGCAATGTGTGTGCAGTCATGGAGGATCCTGACGTTCGGAGGGCTGAACCTGCTGTGTACGGGATGTTTATTGATGTGGTGTAGCTCCACCAACAGCATGGGTAGGCACGCACACACACACACACACACACACACACACACACACACACACACACACACACACACACACACACACACACACACACACACACACACACACACACTGTTAGAGGAGAATGAATACCTGCCGTGATTGATCATGTTTGTGGTCGGTGAGTTTTGTCCACAGAGAGAGAGCCATCCCTCCGGAATATTCTGGGAGACTGTAACCTTACACACATACACACGCACACAGAGGGAGAAAGGCTGATGTGTGAGCAGACAGGAAGTGGAGGTTATTGAACGAGGAGGAAGGAAGGCGACACCAGCGTCAATACTCTGCCCAGTCTCACTTCTTCTAGCTCCTACATCACTCCTCCTAGCTCACTTTTCCTATCTCCTAGCTCAACTCTCCTAGTTTTAGCGCACTCCTCCTAGCTCCTAGGTCACTTCTCCCAGTTCCTAGCACACTCTTAGCTCCAAGCTAACTCTTCTTAACACCTAGCTCACTATTTCTAGTTCTACCGCACGCTTCCTAGCTTACTCTTCCAGCTCACTCCTCATAGCTCCTACCTCACTCCTAGCTAACACTTCCTTGCTCACTCTTCCAGCTCACTCCTCATAGCTTGTAGCTCACTCTTCCAGCTCATTCATTGGAGCTCCTAGCTCACTTCTTTTCCCCACCCACTCTCCCTAACTCACTCTTCCAGCTCACTCGTCATAGCTCACTCTTCCTACCTCACTCTTCCTACCTCACTGCTGCAGGGTCTCAGTGCTCTGAGTTGCTGGTAGGCTCAAACAGACAGTATCTAACATGGAGCGTGTGAGGCCGCTGAGAGAATGAAACTCGACGTCCACAGTCTGACTGGAACAGGACTCTCAGGAAGTGTGTGTGTGTGTGTGTGTGTGTGTGTGTGTGTGTGTGTGTGTGTGTGTGTGTGTGTGTGTGTGTGTGTGTGTGTGTGTGTGTGTGTGTGTGTGTGTGTGTGTGTGTGTGTGTGTGTGTGTGTGTGTGTGTGTGTGTGTGTGTGTGTTTGAGAAGTGTTTGTTGTGTCACAGCATAGAGTGAAGTTAATGATTTGATCATTTTAGTTCTGAAACATCAGCTGTCTGTGTGTGTGTGTGTGTCTGTCTGTGTGTGTGTGTGTGTCCTGTATCAAATTGTGCAAAGTCTCACTGGATCAGCTTACTACTTTTTACAGACATCAGGTCACTGTTGACGACACACACACACACACACACTTTTTGTGTTGACAAGTTGTGTGTACTTGTCTCTCTATATACAGCATATCTGTGAATATCTATGTATCTATCTGATGATGATATATGATGATATATATATACGATATACATGAACATGTGGAATATGTTCATATAGATGTGAACATACTGTATCTATACATACATGACCATGTGGAATATGTTCTGTGTCCGGTGACCGCCAGCAGCTTATCCTGGTCACTAAACAAACCATTGGATTAGATTCTGAGATGGGAAGGCGTCCACGGCAACAGTCTGGTGTGCAGACACCAGGCCACTGAGCGCCCGGACACAAAGGCCTGTAGTGTGCTCTACGTATGATCACGGCCTGGCCGGGGGAAGAGCAGAAGAGCAGTATGTTTGTTTGTTTATGATGGGTAAGTGTGTGTGTGTGTGTGCGTGTGCGCGTGTGTTTCCCCAGGCTCTCAGTGTTCCTGTGTGTCAGAACACAGCTGGTGAAGTAGTCTGCCCCATGGGGTGTGTAACACACACACACAAACACACACACACACACACACACATTTAGTGTGCGCGTGCATGCCTCAGAAGGTGCTGGTTGGTTTCCTGCCCTGCTAAACAGCCCCGGGGTAGTGAGTCAGAGGACACACTGTTTACATCGTCTGCATATTTGTGTTCGCTGTGTCCACTGTTTGTGTGTGTGTGTGAGAATAGTGTGTGTGTGTGTGTGTTGTCAACTTCAGTAGTGGTCAGCAGTCCCCCCCCCCCCCCCCACCCCCCCCCTTCTGGTTCAGGGTCTGGTTTCTACCGAGCTGTGTGTGTGTGTGTGTGTGTGTGTGTGTGTGTGTGTGTGTGTGTGTGTGTGTGTGTGTGTGTGTGTGTGTGTGTGTGTGTGTGTGTGTGTGTGTGTGTGTGTGACAATCCGTTCGATAGAATCATTTAGTTTACAGCATTAAACCATGACCTGCAGAGTGACCTGATATCAGACACCAGTGTGTGTGTGTGTGTGTGTGTGTGGCAGGCTGAAAGAGCCAGTCAGATGTTTCTGCTGCAGATAGATGACATTAAATATTTATCCTCCAGCTCCACTTACACCTCCTTTCACCTCCTCCCCCGTGTGGCTCCTCTCCTTTCACCTCCTCCCCCTGTGTGACTCCTCTCCTTTCTCCTCCTCCCCCACTTCTGTCTGGTCCACACCTTTTTACTCCTCTCTTCATATACCCCCTTCTCCTTTCTTGATCCTCTCCTCCTCTCCTCTTCTCTCCTCTCCTCCTGTCTTCTCCTCTTCTCCTGTCATCCTCTCTCATCTCCTTGTGATGAAAACAAACAGGTTTAAATCTGAGGATCTCCTTTCACCCTCTGAGGCCCTTGTCTGTTAGCGGATTGTGTGTGTGTGTGTGTGTGTGTGTGTGTGTGTGTGTGTGTGTGTGTGTGTGTGTGTGTGTGTGTGTGTGTGTGTGTGTGTGTGTGTGTGTGTGTGTGTGTGTGTGTGTGTGTGTGTGTGTGTGTGTGTGTGTGTGTGTGTTAGTGGATATTGTGTAAGTGTGTTTTGGTACACATCTGATCAGAGTGTGTGCGCGTGTGTATCAGTAATTGATCTTGTGTGGTAAGAAGATATTGATTAGAATGTTGTGGAGTTGTTCCTACAGTGAGAGGATTGAAAACAAACACTTTATTCCTTCTGACTCTCTTCTACACATGCAGATACACATAGAAACTATACAGCAAGAACCTCTGATCCAGCAGTCCTACTATGTTACAGTATAACCTCTTGTCCAGTAGTCTAACTATGTTACAGTAGAACCTCTGGTCCAGTAGCCCAACTATGTTACAGTAGAACCTCTGGTGCTGCAGTCCCACTACGTTACAGCAGAACCTCTGGTGCTGCAGTCCTACTATGTTACAGCAGAACCTCTAGGTCAGAGGCGGCTCAGAGCTGGGCTGGAAACCAGAACCTGAAGGGTTGGGTTCCACGTGGTCCCGTTGATCTATGGGGTGAACGGGGCTTTCTGAAAGGGACATGCGTGTTTCCACGGTGGCCGGGCTGCACGCTGCTGGTTTGAAAGCTTTCAGACACCTTTCTAGTTATGCTGCCCTCTGGACAGGATGTTTTAGGTTCCCTTCCCACCAGAAAAGGATAACTTCTTAGATATGACCGTGAAGTCTGATCTATGGGCTTCGTGTCTGTGTGCTGATGTGTAACCGAATGATGCTCTGTGTTCCAGCCCTGACCGCCTACACCTACCTGACCATCTTTGACCTGTTCAGGTAAACACCCCGACCCACCCGCACTCACTGTGCCAACGTGTCACCTGCCGTCACCGTAGGGCAGCTGACAGCGGGGCGCAATTTGTCTTTTTGTTCTCATTATCTGACACCGGAACGTTCTGGACCCACGGCCAGAACAAGGTTCTCCTCCATCTTCTTGTTTTGAAAGTGTGACGAGTCCCACCCATCTCATGTGGTGATTGGCTGAAGAGGAGCGCCACCAGGGCAGAGGGGCTGAGATGCTTTCAGCTCTCCTCATGCTCTCTCTCCTCATGCTCTCTCTCCTCATGCTCGCTCCTCATGCTCGCTCCTCAGGCTCTTTCTCCTCATGCTCGCTCTCCTCATGCTCTCTCTCGTCATGCTCTCTCTCATCATGCTCTCTCTCCTCATGCTCGCTCCTCAGGCTCACTCGTCTCATTCTCTCTCTTCTCATGCTCTCTCCTTATGATCTCTCTCTTCATGCTCTCTCCTCCTCATGCTCTCTCTCTCATGCACTCTCCTCATTGGGACCAGTTGAAGAGGAGGGGGTCTCAGAAGACAATGCTATGTGGACACAGCCCCGAACTGATGTGAACCCTTCTGTGTGTCTGCAGTTTAGTGACGAGTCTCATCAGCTCCTGGGTCAGCATGAAGAAAGCCAACCAACTCTACTCCTTTGGGTTTGAAGCTCCTCTCCACATGACACATACTCATGCACATACAATACGATGTGCACTACATGCTAAATACAACACTATGTACTAATGTACACTACAGTTGTGCATCACTGTGCTACAAATCCAACATGAACAGCGGTCCAGTACAAGTACACCCTGTTTCCATGGCAACAGAAACAAGATGCCCCCGTATGTTTAGGCCCCAGCTGAAGTGTGACTGTACCTCTCCAGGTTCGAGAGACTGGAGGTCTTGGCTGTGTTTGCCTCCACTGTCCTGATTCAACTGGGAGCTCTGTTCATCCTGAAGGAGAGGTACGCACGCGCACACGCACGCGCACACGCACACACGCACACACACACACACGCACACACGCACACACTCACACACGCATACACACACACACACTCATAGTGCTGCTCTGAACACAATGTTACCTCTCTCTCTCTCTCTCTCTCTCTCTCTCTCTCTCTCTCTCTCTCTCTCTCTCTCTCTCTCTCTCTCTCAGTGTGGAGCGCTTCATGGACCAACCTGAAGTACATACGTAAGTCACACACACACACACACACACACTATCCCTGATGACTTTTTAAAATAGACCCAGACACAACATTATATTCTCCAATCCCCATCTGTACGCGCGCACACACACACACACAGTAGCTTTGTGTTTATCCCAATCCTGACAGCTGTTGTCAGAACAGAACATTCCAACATCTGGGTCTCTCTCTTCTCTCTCTCTCTCTCTCTCTCTGGGTCTCTCGCTCTCTGTCTCTAGGTCTCTCTATCGTTCTCTTGTTCTCTCTTGTTTTTCCTCCATATACAATTCTAATCTGGCCTATTACACTGTAGCTAACATGGCACTGTAGCTAACATGGCGCTCTAGCTAAAACAGCGCTGTAGCCAACATGGCGCTGTAGGTAACACGGCACTGTAGCCAACATGGCGCTGTAGCTAACATGGCGCTGTAGCCAACATGGCTCTGTAGCTAACATGGCGCTGTAGCCAACATGGCTCTGTAGCTAACATGGCGCTGTAGCCAACATGGCGCTGTAGCTAATACGGCGCTGTAGCCAACATGGCGCTGTAGCTTACATGGTGCTCTAACTAACATGGTGCTGTAGCTAGCATGGCGGTGAAGCTAGTATGACATTGAAGCTAACATGTCAGTTATGCACCAGCCGCGTGGCAGCGGGTGCTGCATGTGATGTTTGCACGAACATTGGACGTATTTGGATGAAAGGACATTCTGCAGCTGTTGGTATGTTTGTGTTTGTGCATCCAGGGGTCGTCTGCTGGTGGGAACGAGTGTTGCGCTGTTCTTCAACCTCTTCACTCTGCTCTCCGTCAGGAACAAACCCTTCAGCTACGTCTCAGAAGGTAGCACACTCACAAACCTCCTTCTATCCACTTCCTGAAGCAGTGAGGCCGTGATAGTTTGATTATTGAGTAGAGTTTGATACAAGGACTCTGGAGGGAGTTTGATGCGAGGACTCTGGAGGGAGTTTGATACGAGGACTCTGGAAGGAGTTTGATAGGAGGACTCTGGACGGAGTTTGATACGAGGACTCTGGACGGAGTTTGATACGAGGAGTCTGGAGGGAGTTTCTTTTCGCCTGTTGATAATGGCCCTTGGAATGTAAAATGAACTGAGAGGTTCCAGACATGGGTAACATCTACAGCTACTCAGCTATGATATGTTCATTAGGGCTTTAGCCTGATGGTGTGTGTGTGTGTGTGTGTGTGTGTGTGTGTGTGTGTGTGTGTGTGTGTGTGTGTGTGTGTGTGTGTGTGTGTGTGTGTGTGTGTGTGTGTGTGTGTGTGTGTGTGTGTGTGTGTGTGTGTGTGTGTGTGTGTTAGAGTGCGAATCGGGCCGGAATTTTCTGTCCGAACCCGGCCCGCGTCCGACAAAACAGTAACCCGACCCGAGTCCGACAGGCATCAAGCTTATGTCCGAACCCGACACAGTTAAAGTCTATTTTTTTCATACTAATGACACATTTACGTCTGTGTTTATGCAACTGCAAGGCATTT
>JAXIVH010000004.1:11237597-11257725 GCA_036785325.1 Urophycis tenuis | reverse complement strand
TCTCTCTCTCTCTCTCTCTCTCTCTCTCTCTCTCTCGCTCTCTCTCTCTCTCTCTCTCTCTCTCTCTCTCTCTCTCTCTCTCTCTCTCTCTCTCTCTCTCTCTCTCTCTCTCTCTCTCTCTCTCTCTCTCTCTCTCTCTCTCTCTCTCTCTCTCTCTCTCAGTGTGTGTGGGGTGGTACCAGGTCTCAGCAGTGTGTTACTTCCTCGTATGAACCCCTTTGTCCTCATCAACCTGGCTGGAGCCTCCTCCCTCCTCATCACCTACCTCCTCATAGAGATACAGTAAGACTCCTACCTCCTTACAGAGACACCGTAAGACTCCTACCTCCTGACAGAGATACAGTAGGACTCCTACCGCCTGCTGGGGGACAGACCGATGCCAACGGGGAAGGAGAGCAGTCTGAGCCTCTTGTCCTGTTGCATTGATTCCCAGTGAATACCAGTCTGGCCCCAGCAGGGAAGTGATTGATTCCACCACGAGGGCGGCCTATGTTGTTCCTAACTGGTCAATCAGAATGAAGCCTTTCGTTGTTCCAAACCGGCCAATCAGAACGATGCTTGTGCTGTTGTCGGTTTGGAAGTGAAGCGACAGCATGTTCTCATCTGAGAAGATCCTGCAGATGCCTCTTCACCGTTTAAGCATGGCTGAAGTCTCTTTCAGACGACCGCTCTGATTGCTCCACGGAGGGCTGCACGTTCCTCAGGACGGCCATCGTTTTTATCCTTCGTGTGTGTGTTGACATATGTGCTTGTGTTACAGTCATTTTGTTGCCGTGGATACCGCCTCCGCCGTTGCCATAGCGCTGATGACCTTCGGCACCATGTACCCCATGAGTCTGTACAGTGGGAAGGTTCTGCTGCAGGTAGGCACACACGCACAGGGAAAAGCCAAAAGGGTCACAGCTCTGCCGCATGTTGTCGTCGTGTATTGATTTAAAACAGCGCAGAATTAGCATTCAGCGTCCATAGCGCCCCGGTGTGTTTCATTACAATGTGTCGTCGTTTGTTTTCACGTTCTACTCGGCCACTAAAATGCGTGTCCACTAGACTAGAGTAAAGCAGATGGCCTCCATTGAAATAGAAAATCCACATGGACCCCGGTAATGTAACATGAAACACAGATTAAACCGTATTCCGAGGGCCCAAACAATGCTCTCGCGCATTGAAGACTCACTGGAAGAGGTTGCTTGTTTGGGATGGAGCTGCTATTACCTTCCTCAATATAATGCTAAAATATTAATATTGTGTTAGACCTACAGTGTATTTCTGACTTGAACATGGAGTAAACACCCAGTATAGCCTAGGTACACATTGGAGTGAAGTGAATATATAGCGCAAATGATGCCAAGATCATGAATGCACTGGTCTGACTGGTTGTGGTTGACTGGATGAAGAAGGTTCATACTGGCTGGCTGTGTGGAGGAGGTGATCTTAAGACAACGCCATCATACGTGGCTATTGAGGGAAAGCTGTGTAAAATATGGGTTTTGAACCAACGTCGTAGTGAAAAACAATGGCGGAAATGCGATTATGAAAGCATAAAACACCTAATTTAATGTTCATTTAAAACAATAGACGTCTACAATCAGGTGTCATTGTGACAGTCTTAACACACACACTAGAACACTTGCAGACACACACACCTGCTTTAACGTCTGCCTACTTTCTCTTCAGACCACTCCCTCTCATGTGATTGGCCAACTGGACAAGCTTCTGAGAGAGGTGAGGCTGCTGATTTACAAGAGTTGTGGAGGCTGATTATTACAGTGGGAGTTCTGGATGCTGATTGGCTCCCGTGTGGTCAGGTGTCCACGCTGGAGGGTGTGCTGGAGGTGAGGAACGAACACTTCTGGACCGTCGGCTTCGGCTCGCTGGTACGTATCCCAGAATAATGTTACCATGGAAACCAGCAGTAGTCTGCCTGTTAACACTACACTACCCAGAATCCCAGAGCGGCCATGGCTGTGCTCACCACTGAGGTGTCCAGGTGGTTGTAGGAGGAGGATGTAGCATCATTTTAGTGTGGAAATGTTGTATAAATATATTGCTAGAACACACATTTTGATGTACTGTTGTAGACACATTCAAAATGATAAACTCAAACACAAAAATGAACTAAAGAAGGTGTATATAATTTTACTTAATGTTTAACCCAGAAGCAAGCGAGGGGTCCCAAATAGAGTAACAGCGAGGACAGAGTCCCCCACCAGAGTAGAGGACATAGGGTCCCCCACCAGAGTAAGAGGACATAGGGTCCCCCACCAGAGTAGAGGATATAGGGTCCCCCACCAGAGTAGAGGACATAGGGTCCCCCACCAGAGTAGAGGATATAGGGTCCCCCAACAGAGTAGAGGGCAGAGGGTCCCCCACCAGAGTAGAGGACATAGGGTCCCCCACCAGAGTAGAAGATATAGGGTCCCCACCAGAGTAGAGGCAGAGGGTCCCCCACCAGAGTAGAGGACATAGGGTCCCCCACCAGAGTAGAGGACATAGGGTCCCCCACCAGAGTAGAGGGCAGAGGGTCCCCCACCAGAGTAGAAGACATAGGGTCCCCCACCAGAGTAGAGGGCAGAGGGTCCCCCACCAGAGTAGAGGACATAGGGTCCCCCACCAGAGTAGAGGGCATAGGATCCCCCACCAGAGTAGAGGACATAGGGTCCCCCACCAGAGTAGAGGGCAGAGGGTCCCCCACCAGAGTAGAGGACATAGGGTCCCCCACCAGAGTAGAGGGCATAGGATCCCCCACCAGAGTAGAGGACATAGGGTCCCCCATCAGAGTAGAGGACATAGGGTCCCCCACCAGAGTAGAAGATATAGGGTCCCCCACCAGAGTAGAGGTCAGAGGGTCCCCCACCAGAGTAGAGGACATAGGGTCCCCCATCAGAGTAGAGGACATAGGGTCCCCCACCAGAGTAGAGGGCAGAGGTCCCCCACCAGAGTAGAGGACATAGGGTCCCCCCACCAGAGTAGAGGGCATAGGATCCCCCACCAGAGTAGAGGACATAGGGTCCCCCACCAGAGTAGAAGATATAGGGTCCCCAACCAGAGTAGAGGGCAGAGGGTCCCCCACCAGAGTAGAAGACATAGGGTCCCCACCAGAGTAGAGGACATAGGGTCCCCCACCAGAGTAGAGGGCAGAGGGTCCCCCACCAGAGTAGAGGACATAAGGTCCCCCCACCAGAGTAGAGGACATAGGGTCCCCCACCAGAGTAGAGGACATAGGGTCCCCCACCAGAGTAGAAGATATAGGGTCCCCCACCAGAGTAGAGGGCAGAGGGTCCCCCACCAGAGTAGAGGACATAGGGTCCCCCACCAGAGTAGAGGACATAGGGTCCCCCACCAGAGTAGAGGGCAGAGGGTCCCCCACCAGAGTAGAGGACATAGGGTCCCCCACCAGAGTAGAGGGCATAGGGTCCCCCACCAGAGTAGAAGACATAGGGTCCCCCACCAGAGTAGAGGACATAGGGTCCCCCACCAGAGTAGAGGACATAGGGTCCCCCACCAGAGTAGAAGACATAGGTCCCCCACCAGAGTAGAAGACATAGGGTCCCCCACCAGAGTAGAGGACATAGGGTCCCCCACCAGAGTAGAGGACATAGGGTCCCCCACCAGAGTAGAAGATATAGGGTCCCCCACCAGAGTAGAGGGCAGAGGGTCCCCACCAGAGTAGAGGACATAGGGTCCCCCACCAGAGTAGAGGACATAGGGTCCCCCACCAGAGTAGAGGGCAGAGGGTCCCCCACCAGAGTAGAGGACATAGGGTCCCCCACCAGAGTAGAGGGCATAGGATCCCCCACCAGAGTAGAGGACTTAGGGTCCCCCACCAGAGTAGAGGACATAGGGTCCCCCACCAGAGTAGAGGACATAGGGTCCCCCACCAGAGTAGAAGACATAGGGTCCCCCACCAGAGTAGAGGACATAGGGTCCCCCACCAGAGTAGAAGACATAGGGTCCCCCACCAGAGTAGAATACATAGGGTCCCCCACCAGAGTGGAGGACATAGGGTCCCCCACCAGAGTAGAGGATATAGGGTCCCCCACCAGAGTAGAGGACATAGGGTCCCCCACCAGAGTAGAGGGCAGAGGGTCCCCCACCAGAGTAGAGGGCATAGGGTCCCCCACCAGAGTAGAAGACATAGGGTCCCCCACCAGAGTAGAGGACATAGGGTCCCCCACCAGAGTAGAGGGCAGAGGGTCCCCCACCAGAGTAGAGGGCAGGTAGACGATGCAGAGACGGGCAGCAGGTTATGGAAAGTAGAGAGACCAAAAAAAAAGGAGGCTGAGAGAACAGCAGAGACAAGGGAAAGACTCGGACCACTTGAGCAGAGACAGACGTGATGGTTTACCTGGCTGCACACGTCTAGATCAGGTACCAGGACCCCTGTTTCCAGATAATAATAATAATAATAATAATAATAAATTTTATTTGTAATGCACTTTACATTTTGACAATCTCAAAGTGCTACAGAGTAAGATTGGCAAAAAAATGTTAAAATAAAATAAGAATTAGAAAAAAGCTTTTTTTTTTAAAGATGCGTTTTAAGGGTTTTGTTTAAAAACATCTGTAGACTGTGGGGCCCTCAGATGGTCAGGGAGGGCGTTCCACATTCTCGGGGCTACAGAGGAAAAAGCCCGGTCACCCATGCTGTGGAGCAGATCCATTTTCAGACCTCTGTCTTGCATATGGACATGAGCGAGGCCTGTCCTAACTGTTCCCCCCCCCCCCCCCCCCCCCCCCCCCCCCCCCAGGCTGGCTCCGCCCACGTGCGTATCCGCCGCGATGCTAACGAGCAGCTGGTCCTGGCCCATGTGACCAACCGGCTCCTCCCATTGGTCGCCACGCTGTCCGTCCAGATCTTCAAAGACGACTGGAGTCGCCCCACCCTGCTCTCGGGGCCCATCCCCCACGGGGGCGTAACTGGTGATGGCCACGCCCACCTCCCCTCCTCCTCCCTTCCTCCTCTCCTCCCGGAGCCGCTGACCTCCACCCCCTCCAAGCCTTCTGGGCCGCCCCCAGAGTTCTCCTTCAACACGCCCAGGAGGCCCTACACAGGCCTGGGGCTCGCCTACCCAGCCTACCCCGGGCAGCAGGGTCTGCACCCGGGCCCGCTGGGACCTCAGATGGCCTCTGCTCACAACTACCGGACGGCTCCCATTGGATTTGGAACCAGCAACCTGCCATCACAGAGCCAGTACAGACACTACCACCCCTGACCCCTGACCCTTAGCTCTGCCCCTGGACGCGTCCTTAGCTCCTCCGGCTATGGCGGAACTGACACCTCCTCTCTGCCCAGGGGTCAGAGTTGATTTATCTTACTGACCTGGAGCAACTCTTCTGTCACCATCTGTTGATCTGTTTTTATACAGCCATCATTCAGTTCCAACCTACCCCAAACTAGTTGAGTGCGATAGTGTGACGGTGTCTCCAGAGCGCGGTGTTTCCGGCTGTACTTGAGCGCAGCAGTGGCAGCTGCGGTGGAGGTGCGTTCAGGTGCAGCTGGTTTTTATGTGTATTTTCTACTTAAAGGTATACGCTGAGGTACTGGTCATTTGGCGTTTGCCTATCTCACCCACATTCAGACAATTTGTTTAATTGCAAATTCCTTATTGTGCGTCGAGAAGGGAAGTTGCTGGGTTAGTATTTTCTCCTCGCTTCCATTGACGTGCAGAGTTACAGTAGGTTAGCGTCCTCACGTGAACAGGGGCTAGGCTAATGTAATTCTGCACGTCAACAGAAGAGGCTAGCAGAATGTGCATGCTAACCCAGCGTCTCCCCTTCTGGACGCACACCGAGACATCTGAATCGGCTCGATCTCGGCTATCGGTTTGAAGCTAAAGTGAGGGACGTGTTTCTGCAGCTTTCTAATAAATGAATACTGTACTCCTGCTTTGGTTTTTCATCCTTCAGTCTTCTCAGGGTTCTACTGGGAGCTGCCCAGTACAATCACAGCCTGCTACTGGTTCAGCTAGGAACTGCCCGGTACAACCACAGCAGTACGTTTCCATGGCGATGGACTTCATCCATCAAGGAGCAGTCATGTAGTCGTTCTGTGTCTCCTGTCACCATCGTGTGTGTGTGAGATGTGTGCACTCGTGCGTGTGCTGTGTTTGTGTGTGTGTGTGTGTGTGTGTAATGGGGGATTGGCCCAGTTGGAGTGTGCACAGTGTTCAGACAGCAAAGATCAGTGCTCTGTTTACACACACACACACAGTCTGATACACACACACACAGTCTGATACACAGTCTGATACACACACAGTCTGACACACGCACACACACACAGTCTGCTGCTTCCCTAAAAGCTCCTCATTTAATCTTACAGATACTCTCTCCCCCCCCCCCCCCCACATACACAACCATAAACACTGGTCCTGTTCTCCATCGCCAGACACATGGTAGCTACTGTAGCTAGGGTCACCCTTGTCTTGTTGGTCTCATGATGTCATGGTAGTCACAGGACCTCAGGGTTGCTGCTCACAGTGCAACATGTGACCTCCTGTTTACGACCTCTGACCCTAACCCAGAACCTTCTACAACCTCCACTCGTGTGTGTGTGTGTGTGTGTGTGTGTGTGTGTGTGTGTGTGTGTGTGTGTGTGTGTGTGTGTGTGTGTGTGTGTGTGTGTGTGTGTGTGTGTGTGTGTGTGTGTGTGTGTGTGTGTGTGTCAGCAGGGGGCGCCATACTGCAGCAACAGTCCTGGTGGAGGATGAGACGCCCACTGAGGATGTGTTTATACTGTTTTATATTTATTATTCAGAACAAGTATTGTTATAGATACATTTGTCATTACTTTATTTTAATTGTGAATACGTAGGGAGAAGGAAACAAAAAACTTAACTTAACTTATAACATATTCAATATCATAGTAATATAAATATGAATGACTTGAACAGAATAATTACTATGAATAATAAAGTAAATAAGTTAAGTAATTAAAAACATAACAAATATTTTAATTTCAAAAGGAGTTTTTGATGCTTTCCTCCTCCTAATTTCCTCCTTGAAATGATTTAATTAGCTGAGACATTTTGAAATTTAGGCCAAGTCTAATATTCAATGTTATGACATCATCAGTCAAATAAACCTACACTTAACAGTTTTTAAAGGCGCACAGTGGACTTCAATATGCTAGCAGTAACACCAGTCCTTTTGTAGTCATCAACTGTCAGTTGTGTGTGTGTGTGTGTGTGTCTATTGTTTAGGTTTGTTTTGGTTCATTTGGCATCGCTTGTCGCTAACTGCCGGACAGGCTGGCTTTGTGCCAGGACTCTTGTGTGGGTGCGTGTGTTTGTGTGTGTGTGTGTGTGTGTGTGTGTGTGGTACTCTGACAAAGTTTTTGTAGTAATAATAATAATGATTGATGAAGTTGTATCAATTCCATCATGGGGTCTTCCTGGTCTGTAGTGATCTATGGTTCCTCCTTCAGAAGAGTAGAACTGGTTTCAGCTGGTCCTGCCTCCTCCACCCATCTCCCTGCCCCCCTGCCCTGTTTTCATTAACGTTATGAAAGTGTTGTGGTGTACCACAAGGCTCCATACTAGAACTGCTAGCGTTTCTTAAATGATCAAAGTTTGTTCAACTTTATGAGGATGATACGAAACGTTTCATCTCAAACTGAAACTTAAGAACTCTTGGTTGTAACTCAGGTACCACTGACTCTGCCTATTTTCAATCAAATTTTGCATTAAATGTCAAATAATCAAATTGTATATTGAGGGAAATCGAAAAAATCACAATGAACAAATTATCATCACTATTGAACAGATTATCAAATGTTTTATATCTTCATTGATGAAAAACGTTTGAGGGAACAGGTTATTTGGATGTTATGAGTTAATCCTTGTCATTAATTTATAATACCAGTGAAGTCCTCGGTGATGATCACGATGATGATGATGGTGATGATGTGATTGTGAGGGCTGTAGCAGGGCTGCTCCAGTGGTCCGTGGTTGTGTGGTAACGCTGATGATGAGGCGGCTCTACTGGACCATCACAGGCTCTGCATCGCCATGGCGATGAGAGGGCGTGTTCTGGTGGTGGTGGTGGTGGTGGTGTGTGTTTTCCTGTGTGTTTGTGTGTGTGTGTGTGTGTGTGTGTGTGTGTGTGTGTGTGTGTGTGTGTGTGTGTGTGTGTATTAGTGTCTAGTCATGTGATGGTCTGACTGCAGAGGTTTAATGATGTGAATCTGAACTCATCTGGTTTGTTTTAAACTAGTGGTGTGTGTGTGTGTTATTAGCGACAGGAACATCCTCAGCCATCAAAAACAAAGCGAACATTTGAAAACAGATGGAACTGAACGCTACGGTTGACAAGTTGTCTGTCAACAAATTCTGTTATATAAGAACACTTCCCTATCTCTACCACTATATCTCACTATCTCTGTATCTATCTCTATCTCTCTATCTCTATCTATTCATCACCTGTATCTCTATCCATCTTTCTTTATGTCAGTCTCTGTTTTTCTCTTTGTCTGTCTGTTTGTCTTTTGATTGGGCACACAGACATACACACGCACACACACACACACACACACACACACACACACACGGACACAGACCCACCAATGAAGGAAGAAGAATCAGAAAGACAGGTCACTGAAAGAGGGATTTAAAAGATAGTATACTTGGAACCCTAGCGGTTGTAGCCTAGCCTAGCCTAGCTTAGCTTAGCCTAGCGTATCTACGGGCAGGTCAACTCACTCATCTCTTTTCAGGCCTTCAAGGACTTTAACCTTTAACCGCAGACAGGGACAACTGCTCCCCCAGCAGATGACTTCCTGTTGGTGGACTGAAGCCCCTGACCCCTGACCCCGGCTCTTCTCCAGACGTTACACGTTTCAAAAAGAGTTGAAAGGAGGGGAGGTGTTGTCCCCATGGTTACGGAGTATGGCAATTTGGTGATGCCTTGCTTGAGGCAAGTCCATGCCGTTGTGTGAGCGCTCTAACGAGCTGGGTTGAGTTTACGTGCACCGTGGGGGAGGGAGGGAGGGAGGCAGGGGGGGAGGGGGGGAGAGGGAGGGATGGAGGGGGCTGTATCCTCCCTCCCCTGTTTACTTAACCTCCGCACCCAAACACTGCTGGAGGTCAAGGCCCCCCTCTCTCCACTCGTTAGTACGATTTCCTCCCAGCTCGTTAGACCCTGAGCCACACACCCACCAGGACCATGCAGGACCAGATCAGACTAGGACCAGGACTACAACCAGACAGAACCAGACCAGGACCACAACCAGACAGAACCAGACCAGGACCACAACCAGACAGAACCAGACCAGGACCACAACCAGACAGAACCACACCTGTATCAGAACTAGGACCAGACCACAACCAGACCAGGACCAGACCACAAGCAGAAAGAACCAAACCATAATCAGAACCAGGGCCAGACAAGGACCAGGACCAGACCACAACCAGACAGAACCAGACTAGAATCAGAACCAGGATGAAACCAAAACCAGACAGAACCAGACTAGGACCAGGACCACAACCGGACTGAACCAGACCAGGATCACAACCAACCAGACAGAACCAGACCAGAGTCAGACCAGGACCAGACAAGGACCAGACCAGGACCCGACAACAACCACAATCACAACCACAACCACAACCAGACCAGAACTAGGACCAGGACCAGACCAAAACCACAACCACAACCACAACCAGACCAGAGACAGAACCAGGACCAGGACAAGAGTGTCCACAGGGAGGCGTGACCACAGGGAGGCGTGTGGATAGCCAGTTGGTCCACTCACAGGGACCTACTGGTCTTGGTCCAGGGCATGACAGTATGTGCCTCACCGACCACAAGGAACCTGGGCGTAATTCTCGACAACCAACTGTCCTGTACTGCAAACATCACTGCAGTGACCCGATCCTGTAGATTTGCTCTCTACAACATCTGCAGGATCCGGCCATTCCTCATGAATGAAACGACACAGCTTCAGACCCAAGCACTTATCATCTCCCGCCTCGACTACTGCAACTCTCTCTTAGCTGCACTCCCTGCAACCACGATAAAACCTTTGCAGCGGATCCAGAACGCGGCAGTACGCCTCATATTCAATCAACACAAATTCTCCCACATGAACCCCCTCTTCCATGACCTCCACTGGCTCCCTGTAGTGGTTCGCATCAAATTTAAGACGATGGTACTGGCCTACAAAGCTGTTAATGGAACTGCCCCTAGCTACCTCCGTTTTGGCACCACTGCGGTGCCAGAACAGAGACCACCTTCTCCGTTTTGGCACCGCAGTGGTGGAACGAGCTCCCTGCCAATGTCAGGACTGAAGAGTCTCACCCATCTTCCGGAAGAGACACTTGTTCAGAGTTTACCTGAACCCTGCAAAACATCCATCCTCTACCTCTAAAAAAATAAATAAATAAAAAAACCTATAAAAAATAAAAACCTACCCTCATGCTCTTGCATGTTGTATGTCTTGGCACTTTATAATTGCTCTTTGTAACTTGGCACTTAGCCAGAGATGTTGTATAATGGGTAACCTAGCAATTGAAATGCTTGAAACTTGTTCTGGTGACTTTCTTACTGTATAAGCAGCAATTAAATGTTTCACCTTCTTCTGACAATGTACTCTTTGTAAGTCGCTTTGGTTAAAAGCATCAGCTAAATGTAAATGTGTGAATGGAGAGGTGAGCTTGAGAGCAGGTGGGGAGGTGACAGGGAGGTGTTCCAGCTTCTTTTTTGTGGTTCCAGATTTCTTACCAACATGTTTGGTTGACACTGTGTTGACAATGCAGTATGCTAGCAAGCTATCAACCTGAGATAAACTTGTGTTCCCTACTATGCTGTCGCTCACCGTGCTAGCTAACCGAGGCTAATTAACCACTGCTGGCTAGTTTGCTTGGAGGCTGACAACGTGCTAACCACCTGGCCTGTCCAGGGAGTGTTGTTGTGTCTGTACAGCCTAGCCTGTCTCGCTAAGACGATACACATTAGCCCAATGACCGCCTCAAACGTAGAGAGGAGCAGGAGGAGAGGAGCAGCTAATGGAGGAGAGGAGCAGCTCGTGGAGGAGAGGGAAGAGAGGAGCTGCTAGTGGAGGAGTGGAGCCAGAGGAGATGAGGAGCTGGTGGAGGAGGAGAGGAGAACAGGGGTGAGGAAGGACAGCTGGAGGTAAAGTAAGTGAGGGTGAGTGGACTTTTTAAGTCGTGTGTTCTGATTGGGCGGCAGGGTGTTCTGATTTGTGTGTTCTGATTGGGCAGCAGGGTGTTCTGATTCGTGTGTTCTGATTGGGCAGCAGGGTGTTCTGATTCGTGTGTTCTGATTGGGCTTCATAGTAGTGATATGTCCTGCGGGGGACGCCCAGGGGAGACATAATATCTGACACTCCTCTTTAAAATGACCGCTGGGCTTCCTGAACTCGCATCGTATTTGCTCTTTGCAGCTTGAGTTAGCATTGTGATATAGTTAGCGTTGTGGTACAGTTACATGAGGTGCTTTAGCATTGAGTTAGATATGAGCTAGCATTGTAATAGCATTGAGTTAGCTCTGAGCTTACATTGTATTAAAGTTATGTTAGCTTTTTGAGCTGGCAATGAATAAGCATTGTTAGATTTTCAGATGCCATTGTATTAACATTGCATTATATCTTAGGCCTACTAGCTTTGTTTTAGCTTCTAGATTATTGGTTACATTAGTGGAGACACCCATGAAGAGGAGGAAAAAGAGGCGGCAGCCTGGACCCCCTCACCTCCAGGCTCTACTACCCCTTAATCTACACCACCTCCACCACCACAATACCTCCACATCCACCATCACCTCCACCACCATCACAGTCTGGTTTCTCTGGGTTGAAACAAGAAGATCTTCGTGGAGAACATGTCTCATTCTTGCTCCTCAGGAGGAGGAGGAGGAGGAGTAAGGGGGTCATGATGTGGAAGTGCATCGCTGCTCAGAGGTGGAGGCACTTCAGATGATCCTCCTCTTCTCCTTCCCCTCTCTCCTCCTCTCTCCCCCCTCTCTCTCCTCATCTCCTCCTCTCCATGAGAGATAGGACCAGGGGTTGAGTGGAGGGTGGGTGGAGCTCTGGGAGAAGGAGTGCGTGTGGGGGGGTGGGGGGGTCAGTGGTGGAGGTTTTGGGGGTGTGATCAGGGGTGTAGCCTGTAGGAAGCAGATACCTGGCCCAGCCAATGGCAGGGTCTGGAGGAGACGGAGGGCTTCCTAACTAGGAGTGACTTGGCGTGCTGTTGATCCATGCCCACTATTAGTGTTGTCACGAAACCCGGTCGGCGCTACTGAGCATGCTCAGTTCAGCCCCGCATCACGAAGGTCATCTCCCCCAGCGCGCCGTGGCGGCCCGCTCCGCACGCGATCTTCAGCCAGGGCGGGGCTAGGAGGGCGGAGTCGTGGGGGTTGTCTGAAGTAGTGCAGCAGTTTATGGAAGAGGTCAGGAACCCACCACGCTCTTACTGCAGCGAAGCCTCAACCCACCGCAGCTTCCTGCTCGGAGGACAAGTCACACAACATGTCCACCTTTATCACAATTCCTGTGTAGTGATGGTGTCCAGCTTACTGTTCCTTCACATTAAGAGTCCCGAAGCAGGGGCCTGGCGGGCTGGACGTCAACAACTTCACATGAGAAAAAAAAATCCTCCAGGTGTCTTCAAGTCCTCCTGGAAACATGCAGATGTTTTTCCAAACTCTAGAACAGCTGCCGTTGCCTAGTGCTCCAAAACACTCAGAGAGGAGGGGGGGGGGGCAAGGACTCCAGGCCTCACACACACAGGAGATTCTATGTGACACACACGATTACCATGTCTCCTGCATCACCCCACTGATGATGACCATGTCTCCCTACTCCTTTCCCTTTCACGTCGAAGCAAACCAAGGCCTGCTCTTCAAAATAGCAATGTTCAATTATAGTTTAAACTTCGGATGTATCGTTTAATAATAGGCTACAATGATTGGCTGTTGGCTATAATTAATGATTGTATTCAACATAAATGTAGGCCTGTGTATGAAGAAGATTAGTGAAGATAGAAGTGATGTCATGTGAGTCCTGACGGAGGTTCCCCGCTGGGCTGTTTGTCTGATCTCCAGACCCTGGACTCTCCTCTCCCCGCTGAGAGGAAGGGCTCTTTGTTCTGAAGAGCTGCTCTTTAACCCCTGGACCCCTGGACCCCCTGGACCCCAAGACCTCCAGAGACCAGGTGCTGGGCTGCCAGGTCCGCAGGTCAGCACCAAACGAGTCCTCCTGCAATCACAACATAGCCCTACAGCATGACTACCCACTGGGAAATGGGCTTTTATGATTTCATTTTCCTGAATTCATATTTCCATGGGGTTTAGCGTGGTAGGCCCCCCATATTATTAAGTCTCAGACTGTTCCTTCAGTGAGTAGGCCTACATTCTATTGCAGCCCTACATGTACACTCTCCATATGTCCTTCATGAGTGGGTTTAGCATGTGCAGGCCTACAAATGAGCAGCCTTCTTATGAAGTGTTTCTAAGGGTTAAGGGTAGGCTGCTCGGGTCAGGGGTCATGGGCAGATTAAAACACACATTAATGTGCAGAAAATATCATGTAATTATTATCATTTTGTGTTATTCTCATTATCTTTATTGTTATTGTTGTTGTTGTTGTTGTTGTTGTTATTATTATTATTATTATTATTATTATTATTATTATTATTATTAGACTATTTTGCGCTGTTATTTAGCCCTGTACTTATATATCTATATCTATATAGTGATCTATTAATATGTTGATATATTTAACCCATAGGAATCCATCTAAAATCTTTCTTATCCAGCTTTGTGCTTCACTTTAACTCATTAAGTGCCTAAGTGACATACTAAACATGTTGGTGTGGTTGTGATGTCACGGTCACGTGACTGTCCCGAGGATATGACCTCCCCAAAGAGGCAGTGTTACTTAGGCTATTTTTTATTTTTTTTTGCATATTTTGTAACATAAAGCAAATCTGAAAAAAAGTTTTTTAAACAGCATTACTAAAGTCACACATTTGATATATTGTGGAAATGCAAATAAAAAGGCAAATGTGTGGTACTAAGATGAAAAAAACTGTCAAGTTGAGTTATTTTCGAGTAATAAACGCCCAATGTAATGTATATGTCACATCCCAGATTAAGTGGTAATATATATATTTTTTTTTTTTTAAACATCAGGAATGTGTTCTGTGTTCACTTGGTCTGTGGTAGGCCTATATCCCCATAATGTTCCTTTAAGCAGAAATGTGTCTGGGTTCTTATGGGGTAATCGAGATAATTAACCACGACCGGTTATTTACAGGAAAACGTTTGTGCTCTTAAGACCGAACATCTGATTTTAACTCACCTTAACTAAACTGAACTAAACTGAGGTCGAGAAACTAAGACCAATCAGCTGATCTTAACTCAAATAAACTAAACTGAACTAAACTGAGGTCGAGAAACTAAGAACGATCAGCTGATCTTAACTCAAATAAACTAAACAGAACTAAACTGATGGAGAGAAATCAGGACGGATCAACTCATCTTAACTCACCTAAACTGAACTAAACTGAAGCAGGCTGAGAGTTGCGGGACAACTGTTCAGCCTGATGTACATCATCAGTGACTCCTAGAGACCCTCTAGGACAGCCTCGGGGAGAAGGGTCCCCCTTGCTGCTCCAGACCCCGATCACGGAGCGCCGTGACACACTCACGTATATCAGGAGCTCCGTGATACGCTGTCCGGACCGGACCGTTACGAACTATTCGAGGTAACTACTAACTCACCGTACTAACGCACCATAAGAACCAAAGTATAAAGCTACATTGGATCTAGATTTATAGACCACAGCCCCGGTCAGGAACGCGGCTCCAGCCTAAATATTATGTATTGCTCTCATATATATATATATATATATATATATATATATATATATATATATATATATATATATATATATATATATATATATATATATATATCTGTGTTCCTACAAATGTACTTATTGTAAGTCGCTATGGACAAAAGCGTCTGCTAAATGCCCTATAGGCCTATGTAAATGTAAATATAGGCTATATCCTATATATTTAATAAAAAATTTCCATTTTCATTTATACTATTATAAATAACAATAATAATAATAATAATAATTATTATTATTATTAGGCTATTATTATTATGTTATTTATTTATTTAGACTATTCATGAATGTTCATTAAGAATAATATTTCGTGCTAATGCAGACCTATACCTCTTTTACAATAAGTATAATAAGTATTTATTACTACTACTTATTAAGTATAATTAAGTATAATAAGTAGTAATAAGTATTATATTAGCATTATATTAGCATCAGACCAACAGGTCTGCGTGCTTGTGATGTGAACCTGAATATTTTTGGCCTGCATGCTGTTGTTCGGGTCTGTCGGAACAGGCCTCTGAGACGCTACAGCTTACGGTCGCTGTTACTCTGTAAAGTGTTCAATTCTTCAGCTCTACCGTTTGGGACTACGTAAACGCACTAAAAAGTAATATCAACTCTATAGCCAAATAGGTTTGTTATGTCTCTCTTATATTATAAAGTCATATTAGATAGCCTACTGTAGCCCTACGTTTTTCTTAGGGTCTATAGATTACATTTAACTATTTTGCTTGGGAATATAAAATAAGATTCATTTCTATGGCCCTTTGTTAGGCACATAAATTAATAATTCTGATTATTTCGAGAGGTAGGCCCTCGAAATAATCAGCGTATATTACATGTATTATTCGGTATTCACAGAGTATCTGTGGATACCTATTGTTTTTCTAGGGTTTAGGTATTATCATTATTATTTTTATTTTTATTAGGCCTATTATTATTATTATTATTATTATTATTATTATTATTATTATTATTACTATTATTAAATATGACTATTTTGTTTACTACTATTATTTCTTACTTCGGTTTGGTGTAGACCTAGTTCATTATATTCAGGTTTTATATGTACCGAGCTGTAAGGCCTAAATACACACACACACACACACACACACACACACACACACACACACACACACACTATGTGTGTGTGTGTGTGTGTATTTATATATATATATAAATGATCTGATATGTTGTGTCTGCTGGCTCGGCTTGACAGCGTGTTAAACAACATTCCTTCGGGGGACGGGAATCAAACCTGCGGTTTATCGCCTGACGTCTGCTGCTCCTCTCTCGTTATAACAACACTTTACTGTTCATCCCCATGTTGCTACTCATCATCACATGTTGCGTTCCTTCAACATGCTCCTACAGCCCACCAGTATGGCTTCTTGTCAGGGGACCAGAGGCGGTTGGATGTCGGACTCGACCCGGATCAACCTTTTACAACCTGTAGGGCTCTGCTCTTGGTTTTAATGTTTACCGTTTATCAGGGACATTCATCTAATTCAAGCGTAGCATTATTATTATTTGTTATTATTATTATTATTATTATTATTATTATTATTATTATTATTATTGTTATTATTATTATTATCATTATTATTATCATTGTTATCGTGATCATTTAATGATGATTGTTAGGTTATTATCATGGTGATTATGAGGCTCTTAGCGGCTAATAACGGTGATAATAATAACAGGTTGTGTAATGGTCATTACACAACCCGTCCTCTGCTTGGCGGGAACAGTCCATTCCTCAATTACATCACGAGGCCGTTTGGGGCGACTGTCTGAACCCCCCCCCCCCCCCCCCTCCCCCCTGGCAGGGGAGATAAAACTCGCTTGATTCTCTCGCAGCGTTGACCTAAATTCCCCAGCACGTCTCTTAAAGCAACAGTACACCGTCAATATAACGGCACGAGCTGAACAATGACAGCTTTAACTTGAAGTCCACCTGTCCTGGGAAAGGTGCTGAACCCCACCCGGGCTGGATGTTGACCTGAGAAGAGCCTGCTAACAGGCTAACAGCTAACAGGCGACGGGAGTTGTGTCCGACCTACACAGCGAGCTATTTAGCCTTAGCCTCCTATTGTTCTGTAGCAACAATAACAGGAACCCAGTGCATCGAACTGCTGATGTCCTCATGGCAATAGAACGGCCTTCGTTGTACAAAACAGAACGTCTTCTGTAGGCCTCTGGGTGCTCTGTAGGCCTCTGGGTTCTCTGTAGGCCTTTGGATGCTCTGTAGGCTGCTGGGTGTTCTGTAGGCCTCTGGGTTCTCTGTAGGCCTCTGGGTGTTCTGTAGGCCTCTGGGTGTTCTGTAGGCCTCTGGGTTCTCTGTAGGCCTCTGGGTGCTCTGTAGGCTGCTGGTACCAGCAGCAGCATGTGCGTATTGATCCACTGCAGTTGGATCAGATAACCACAAGATGACGCGCACCTCGTGGGCCCCTTCAGCAGGGCTGCAGTAGGATCCAGCACTACGCTGTCCCTCTGGTAGGCCTGCAGAACCCGGACAGGAGCTCCCGGGCCGAGACGGCCCAGCTCACTGATCAAACAGCACCTCTGGTGTAGGCCGTCGAGATGTATATGAAAACACATCTCTTGTATCTGTAGGCCTACAGACACGTACTCAAAGGAATGGCCTTAAGGAACTTGAATCATTCCAGGGATGTCACATATTTTGACGTACAAATAATTTTAATCAGGTACATTTTTAAAAACATACAGCAACAAAACAGACTCCATACAACGCTGACATCGAAAAGTGCAAAACGTTGAAAGAAACAAAACGAAAAACATCAAAATGCTGTTGTGACATATATTAAAGGTGTGTGTGTGTGTGTTTGTGAGAGAGAGAGAGTGTGTAAGTGTGAGTGTTTGTGTGTGTGTGTGTGTGTGTGTGTGTGTGTGTGTGTGTGTGTGTGTGTGTGTGTGTGTGTGTGTGTGTGTGTGTTGACCTTGGTAGGTAGTCTTTTGGTCAGGTAGGCCTAATGTTAACCTGCTGTACTCTCGATTTAAACGGGGATGAACCGTGAGTTCCTCCCCCTGTGACTCTTAAAGTCCCGATCAGTTGATAAGCTCCTGCTGAGTTTAAACCCCGCCGGCCCGGGGCCTCCAGCGGAACATCTATGAGAATGAACCACTCCGTACGGTGGACACTATGCGACTATATATATATCATATATTTTTTATAATATTATATATTAATATAGTATTTATCGTACGGAGTTCAACATTCTTTTAATCAACTTCAGTAAACATAATTCGTTGCGCACGTGCTGCTATGCGCCACCGGAGGCCCGGAGCGCGAGGCTCCGGTTAAAGGGGGGCTGCGGTGGTCTCTTGGACCCGACTGAAACCCACCGGACCGGCCTCGTGCACGCGGCCCCAGCTCGGTCCCGACCTGCGACAACGAAACGGATTAGAAACCAAATAGAACCCACGGGACCCCCGCGGCGACGGTGCGGGGCCACGCAGGGAGGCCCGGTCCGACCCCGGACCCGAGCCGATATGTGGTCCAGATTGGACTCAGCGTTAAGGCGGTTCTGTTTCAAAAGTACTGGTAGCATGTACTCAAAACCAATAGTCATAAATAATTCTTCAGTTGAGATTGTCCTGTCGATAGCTTTTAAATACACTGAACAATAAATACAGAACATAAATTAATCCTTAAGTAATGTTTGGAAAGATATAAATAGCTTGGATATACGTGACGTCACCTTTGGCTTTTCTAGTTCTACTCTGACCGGGCTCTCACTCTGTCCCCCATATCCTCACCCACTCTGTTCCCCACAATAACCACCTCTGGGTGTTCCGGGGGGGATGAGACCACTCTCGTCTGCCCTTTACTTTCCGCGCTCTGCGTGCGTCCTCGGCGCGTCTCGCGGAGGTTTCAGTTTAGAAAAGCGTTCGGCGTCACGCGCTTCTGGTGGGAGAGCACGGAGGGGAATCCGCTCGAGACTCCCGGAGGAAAAGGCGGTAAAGTCGTCGTTCTCAGCGAGTCCGCGAGCAGGGACGGCGGCGAGCCGCTCGTGAGGCCACCGAACGGCGCGCCCTGCTGCAGGTGAGGCGGCGGCGGCGGCGGCGGCGCGTGCGGACTCCCCGAGACGTAATATCCGGTGGTCTGTCCCGACAGCAGTCCCACCGGAGACGAGCACGAGCCCATCCCGTAACCGTTCGTCAAGCCCAGTGAGCCGGCGGAGCCCCCGAGCAGGGGCCGCGGGAGGTCGCCGTTCCCGAGCTGCTCCACCGACGGCAGCAGAGACCCGTAGCCCGCGTGGGCCTGGCTCAGGAAGCCGTGGGGGGGCGCGGAGGAGCCGTTGTAGTGCGCGTGGTGGGGGTGCAGCGACAGGAAGGGGGACAGCTGCCAGTACAGCGGGTTGGCGGGCCGCTCGCTCACCCCGAGACCCAGCGGGGCGAACCGGAGCCCGCGCTTCATGGCCAGCTTACCGCGCGAGGTGGCGGAGCGCCGCCGGAGTTTCCCGGTGGTCCCGCCGATGAAGACGTCGTCGCTGCTGGGGTCCAGCATCCAGTAGTTGCCCTTCCCCGGGTCGTCGTAGTGCCGCGGGACCTTGACGAAGCACTTGTTGAGGCTGAGGTTGTGGCGGATGGAGTTCTGCCAGCCCTGCTTGTGCTCGCGGTAGTACGGGAAGTTCTTCATGATGAACTCGTAGATCCCGTTGAGCGTCAGCCGCTTCTCTGCGCTCTGGCGGATGGCCATCATGATGAGCGCGTTGTAGCTGAACGGAGGCTTGTCGAATTTCCCCGGTTTCCCGCTCCCGGGTGTCCGCTGGTCCGACGGCGGCTTGGGGTCGTCGTCTTCGGCACACCGCGCACCTTCCTCTCCCTCCGCGCGCTCCTCGTCTTCCTCCCCCTGCTCCTCTTCCTCCCTGTCCGCTTTGTCCGGGGTCCGAGCCCCCGAGCCGTCCATCATCCCGGGAGAGTCGCAGCACGAGGACGGCGTGTCGGGGCCGCCGTCCGCGCGCTCGCAGCGGGAGGGCAGCAGGAGGCTGTGGATGGAGAACGAGGAGGAGCGACGCGCGAGCAGCGGCTCCTTTAGCGCCTCCATGCTGGCGGGAACACGAAGAGACCTCACTCTGCTGAAGAGGAGGAGAGGAGTGAACACAGTGAGAGAGGGAGGGAGAGAGAGAGACAGAGAGAGAGATAGAGTGTGTGAGAGGGAGAGAGAGAGAGAGCGAGAGAGAGAGAGAGAGAGAGAGAGAGAGAGAGAGAGAGAGAGAGAGAGAGAGAGAGAGAGA